>CAJNIZ010046128.1:13261-35351 GCA_905231905.1 Symbiodinium pilosum | reverse complement strand
TACTCATCATCATGACCATCATCATACTCATCGTCATCATCATCATCATCATCATCATCATCATGCTCGGTGTTTTTTTTGGTGGCTGGGACCTTAATTAAGGGGGGACCCGAGGGGGCGGGGGGGTAGTATAGAGGGGGTACTATTGGAACCCATGATTTTAAGGGCCAGCCCCTTTACCACTATGGGCTATTAGACCTTAAGGGTACCCTAATCTACCCTTAATAGGGTCCTAATAAGGAATTTTAGGGTCTAATAGCCCATAGTGGTAAGGGCCACACCTTCAGGCGGAGCTCGACAACCTCCTTCTCTGCTCCTCGCGCAGATCTGCTTCCCAGGAAGCCCGCTATGCCGTGATTGAGGCTTTCAGTGTTTAGGGTCTAGGGATTTGGGGTTTGGGGGTTTTGGGGTTTTGGGTTTAAGGGCTTAGGGGTTTTAATGTTTAGGGCTTCACAACCCTGAACCTTTTGTGGATTCATTGATCAACTTTTTACATGTTGCGCACTCCGCACCCTGAAGTCAACAGATGCTACTACTTTGGGCGATTTGGATCCCGGGGGTAAGAGGACGTGGCAACTCCAACGCTGTTCTTGTTTGGGTTTGTTCTGGCTTCTGGTGTAGACTCTTTTTTTTAACCCCATAACAAGGCAGCCACCCTAAACCCTAGACCCTAAACCGGTTTAGGGTTTTGGGTTGAAATGGCTTACATCAACACTCTAAACAAAGTCAGACAATGGCCCAGAACCGCTTCAAAAGTCCCGCCAAAAAAGGCTCTTATTCTACGTGTTTAGAGTCTGGGGTTTAGGGTTTCAGGCATGGTATAGAACACTCCATATGCCCCGTTCCCATTTCATGTCCCATTCTCTCTTGGATTTTCTTCTTCCAGTATTGAAGAATTGATCCCATTATATCCCTTTTTATACCCCTTTAGAAGGACTAGGGTGTTCATTCCAGTCCCCATGTCCTCTAAAGCCTGAATAACGGAGTGAAACGCGATCATCCCAAACCTGAATGTTTTCCCAGGTCCGACGGTTTGGTATTTAGGGTGAAACCCTAAGCCCTAAATTCTAAATCCCTAAACCGCGCAGGGGTTTGGGGTGAGACCCTAAACCCTAAACTCTAAACCCTAAACCGCGTATGCGGGGGCTCCTCTCGCACAACTGATGCGGCTGACTTTGGCATTGTTCGCAGCGGCTTTCCTGAGTACAGGGGAGCTTGCCTAAGGTTTAGGGTGTAGGGTTTAGGGTTTAGGGTTTAGGGTTGAGCACAACTCTTGTAGGGCACGCTCCGTAGCACCCTACAACCTAAAAGCCCTTAATAACAACCCCAACACTTTAGTACTTACTTTTCTTTAGGGGTATGTTTCTCAATCATTTTGCGGGTCATCACTAGAGGTGACTAGTCGGAAGGCAAGGGTGATCCTGAAGGGTTGTGTTGGTGCAAGGTGGGTTAGCGCTTAGGGTTTAGGGGTCCTAAACCCTAAACCCCTAAGCTTCGGGGTTACGTTTAGAGCTTAACCAGAGTCCTTAGCCCTGAGCCGATCCTGAGCTCGAAAGCATGGGACACAATTACTCACACAGTACGGCTTTCTTGGGTCATGACCCCCCATAAAGTCCAATATCCCTTAATCAGGGAATATACCTTAAGTCATGTTAAGGATCCTTTATACAATTTAAGGTATATTCCCTAATTAAAGGATATTGGACTTTCTGGGCCAAAACCCGAAACTTTTATCCTCGTGCGCGATTTCATACTTTCCCGTTCCCCTAACCTGTATATACCAGGTTCCCAAATAATCCTCTTCATAACTCTATTTTTAGGTACCCCACAGACCTATTCCAATTATTCAAGCTCCCCTAAACCCTAAACCCTAAACCCTAAACCCTAAATAGCTTAACAAAACTCTAAAGCCAGTCGCCCTAGGGCTCGAAAGACCAATGCATGCATTCTTTGTAGACTGTTGGGGCATTACCTGTGGCTCCATTTACCTACAGCTTGGTAGTAGTTACCCCCCTATTTAATAGGTAGGTAGAACCCATAAAACTGTAGGTAAATGGAGCCACAAGTAAGTCCAAGTAATGCTCATAAACTTAGAGCCCTGGGTTCATGGCTTCTTGGTGGTTGAAGGAAATTCGAACCACCCTAAACCCTAAAGCTGCAAGCCTCCCAGGCACCCCTAATATGGCTATACGTGGCTGATATCTGCACTACAAACTGGCTATATCCTAAACACTTCACACCCCAAACCTCAGCCCTGAAATCGAAGCCTGAAATAGAAAATTGGTGTTCATTAATCCCTTGCCCCCCCCAGAGATTGGAAAACAAATCCACACCCTTAACGGTTAACATTCGCGTTGTGGCCTCATGGAGAGGATATCTGGTATTCGGGATTTTAACATTGGAGGAGATAGATACCTCCTATAGAACCCGTAGACAACCCAGGCCTAGTTTCCCTGTCACCTATTCTTTTGCCTTTGATTCAACATCATTACCCAGTACGAGCCTTAAACCCTAAACCCTCACAACTAAACACCTAAACCCCTATACCCTAAGCCCTAAACCCTCAATCCTCCTACCCACGCTCACGTACGGACTTGATCCCATTACCCTAACAAACAATAGTGTTTAGGATTCAGCCACCGCAGAAAAGGGATTTTAGGGCTTAATGCTTTATATGTGGCCATCAAGCGTGACCTGTAGCATTCCTCCGAGCATGCGTCAGCGGCGCGCTAGCAGAGAAAAGCTAAACCCTAAACCCTAAATAGCAATTTCCATTTCATTTTCCATCATCCCATAATAACTCCTACATAACCGCAATATGAACCCCCCAAAACCCTAAACCCTCCATGTAAGCTTCATGCCGTCCCTGAACAACTCTGGCCCAGATTCTGCGACAGCGCGTTGACTAGCTCCTCGCTTGATTCAAGGCTTGTCAAAGACTTCAAGTTCGTGCCGCGAATCTTTGGAACCTTAAGTTGTTGGCATCAAATTAAGGGTTCCGGGTTTCAGGGTTTGGAGTTTAGGATAAGGGTTATAGGGGGGTTATATAGGGGCACGACTTCGCGGATATAGGGGTCGTGGAAAAGAAAACGGAAGCTACCATCTAGGGTTCTAGGATTTACGGTAGGGGTTTAGGAAAGGGTTCAGGATTTCGTCATTTAGGGTTCAAGCTTGAGGCGAGGCAGATACTCTTGGGCCAAACTACTGCTGGGCCTGGTGTTGCAATCAATACCTCCGAAAGGACCAAGGTCTTGAGAGCTACCGTACTTCATCCTATGCCTCAACCCTTGACTCTGTATTCCCTGTTCCCCAACCACAAAACCGTAAACCACAGAAATCCTATAACCCTGACACGAAACGTCAAGCCCCTGATCTGTGAATCCTCACGAGAATATTTCTGAGACTTACCGCACGACGAACCCGCAATTTGGTATAAACTCCAAATCAAAGTTCAGCCCCAACAAACTAAACAACACCCCATTCCTCTGCCCTAAACGCCAAAGCCTGAGCCCCAAACTTTAGACCCTGAACCCTTGGCCCTAAATCCGCACAGCATCAACATCAAATCAAAGCAGCAAGCCACTCGAAAACGCCTTTTTTAAAATCCCAAAAGCGTGGGTGACAGTTGCCCAGACCCTCTCAAAAATAGAAATGGAACTCCCCAAACGAAACCCCTTTACATCATCGGGGTAGTTTTAGGAGGATCCATGTTTTGGATCCCCTAGGGGATCCCTGAATACGATAATCCTTCTTACAGGAGCCCCAAAATTGCACCCCCCAATCTTGGGAAAACCCCAAATAGCTTGATTCGTCTCCTTGTGTAAAGAGGAGGCACGCTCCTCCGCTGGCATGTGCCGGAGCTTTCTCTTTTCCTAGATGCCACGTTTAAGGTTAAGGGTTAGGGAAGGTTTGCTAACAAGTAAACCCCGAACGGGGAGTACAACGGGATTATGGGGGTCACCCATCAAGGGGTGTTTCGGGGATAGTTGGCTGGCAAGCAAATTACATCAACTGAAATGGACACTTGAAACATATTGGGAAGCCGGTTTTAAGGGCAAAGCTTAACTTTTAGGTGCCTGTAATACGAATATGGGTGAACCCCAAAAAATTAAGGGTCTGTTATTGTAAAAAGGACGTAAGGTAAACTCCTGTATACCCCCAGATTCCATTTCATGTTCCATGTTGTTTTCCATTTGAACTGCAGGCAATTGGTAATGACTTCGTCCCCCTGCACTACAGGCAACAGGCTTAGGAGTTTTAGCTCCTGGGGTTTGCATAGAGGTTCAAGAGCTTCAGACTGTGGACGGATGGAACCTTACACCAGTCACGGTACCTCATCTGGGTGGTACTTTATACGCACCCAAACGTATTTACTTATTTCTGAAAAGCTTCCCTTGAAGAGTGGCAGGAACATTGAAAAGCATCCTGAAGTGCCACGCGTTCGTGTCTGGCAAGTCCCAAAATTGGATTAAGGTGGTGCGACTTTTCCTCTATTTTTCAACGTTGTGGGGGTGGGGGCTTCGGACGTCTAGGTCGGAGTTTCGGATGCTGAGTTGAAATACCATGGTCTAGCACACTATATACAAAATAAATCGACCTCCCACTTGCTCATACAACATGTACCAACTGCTTTGGTGTTGAAAGGAAAAGTGCGGTTGCTTTGGTATAAGCAACTTGGAAAATTGGGAATATGCATTCACGGGGCTTCCCAAGCTTGCCTCGCGGTTCTACCTTACCCAACGCACCAACGCACTCTTGGTCGTGAAGTTTGGGCCTGCGCTTTGTTTTCTTCAAGTTGCAAAGCCTGCAACTTGCGCGTTCAAAGCCTTTAGGGTATGATATGGCTGGGCCATACCATGCTAGACAAGTTGCCGTCAAATCCAACAGCGTAAGGTGCAGTTCTATCAGGGAACAGGCACTCTGCAGAAAAATCGGGTTGAGCATGGCCTGCGGTGCGAAGGGTGCGGAGCTACGTGACAAAGCTTTCGGCGCGTGGCAAAATTCTCAATGCGAGCGCAGCTATGTATGGAGCGTATGCTTTCACGGTGACTGTCTTGGTCAAGCTGTGCGTAAGAGCCCACAAAGTTGCGCGTGCATGTTTGTAGCCGTGCTACAAGTGAAGTGGCACAGGCACGTTACAAGCTCGGTAGCTTGGGTCTATTCCATGTTGTGTTTCGCTTGTTTGCCTGCGGCAGGGTTTCTTGCGTTTCTGCAGCTTGGGTGCTTTGGCATTTCCTGGCCGGTCCATTTGGGGGCTGCCGGCATAGGAACTCGCTTGGTTCGTTCATTGCCAGTCAGATGAACACGTTGTAACGGAAGCTGTCCATATGTTACACGAACTTCTCGGTGACAACGCTGATGGCTTAGATCTTAGGGTAAAGTTGGAACCTTTCATTGATGTGATCTTCGATCCCTCGATCTTAGCAAGACTGCTAATGATCTAGTTTAAACGCAACGATACACAAAGCCCAAGCCTAAACTCCGCAGCTGCATGAACCATTCGAGCGCAAAACCGTTGTTTCTTGCCTCCCTACCAGTGATTGCGAATTCCAGATCATGTGCCGGTGGCAATTCACAACAATGATCTGCGAAAATTGTGTCTTTCCCCAACAAATTGCACAAACCGCGGGCGCATCGTCTGCATTTCGTGTCATGCGCATTGGTAGCTAGCCGCCGGGCTCCGCACCCTGGACGGATTTTTGTGGTCACAGGACCAACATACTAGGGACCCGGGGGCGCAGTTTCAATTCCAGACCGACGAGGTGTTTATAATGTAGGGCATGGGTTTGAAAGCCCGTACCGCAAAATCGAGTGACCTTGCTTCAGTTCAGTTAAAGGTATGCCCCAACGGTCATCCGCTAGTATGATAACCATGGTTGTAAGAAATTCTTGATGGGCTAATACTACGCCAGCTGTAAGCAAATATACCCTTTCGATTACAGTGATTACCTCGAAGGGTTATCAGCAGCAGCTTACAAGGACAACAGAACAATGAAAAACATACTTGCAGTTTTTTGGAAGGTGGCAACGACAGCTTCTGAAGTTTAACCCACATGGTGTACCAAAATATCTTGTTAATTTTTGGAAAAGCCATCAACAATTCGGACACATGTACGAATTGGGCGTAACATGTATCCCCCCCAAAAGAGTCCATGTAGGTATAAAGTACATACTTAGGGCTGTTTGGGGTTGAGGGTACAAGGTTAAATAGCCCTTTGGCTCCCAAGTATCCACTATGTAGCTACATGGACCGTTTGGGCCTACCTCCTGAGCCTGTGGCGCATTGCCTACAATAATGAGGGTGCCCCCAACATAGACCACCAAATACTGTGACCCTTATTTACAGGTACCCCCCAAAAGTTACGCCCATTTTGGGAATGCTTAGCTCTAAGCCCTATATCCCCCTATCTCGCTTAATGTACCGCTCATTGCGCATGGGGATCAGAGCTTCGCAGAGACAAAGCGAAAGATGATACATGCGGAATACACAGAATTCTGGATATGCAAAAAGGACCCTTAACTTGAATAATCTTGCATCTGTTATCATGATTCCTTACCCATGGGGGTGCCTAGGCTGCAGAGTGCAGCAGCAGCCGCAGCAGCTATCTGGCTTTCGCGCGCCTGAAGGGCTAAAGCCTAGGCCCTCGTCTGCATGCATATACACGAGGACGCCGGTTCGATCACTGGCCCACTAGTTCTTGCTGGCAAAACATGGAGTCCCTACTGAGTTACTGATTCCCCTTGCAGGTTTGTCGCAATACAAGGGGCGGCCGTCGTTTTGGCAGACACCGTCCCAGCCCAAAACCCTAAAACGCGAAACCAGAAACCCAAACCCTGAACTCAAACCCCTAAACCCTAAACTTTGAACCCTAAACCATCAAATCAAAAATACAACGTCCCTGCATCCAGAACGGCAAAACCTGAACCCTAAAGCGCGCATCCCAAATCCTGCATTTTACACCCCAAGCCAGAAAGCTTCAACTCATAAGCCCAGTATGCTCCAGGAGGGTTGAGGATTTAGGGGTTTAGGGTTTAAGGGTTTAGAGTTTTGGGCTTTGGGCTTAGGGAGTGCTTGTGCATCCACCCAGATGGGATGGTTTCAGGTACCAAAAGCCACTGGTGCTGTGGTGTTTGGCCCCTTCACACATCTGAACCCTGGAAAACCCCAACACCCAAGCCCTGAAGCCTAAAGACTGATACCAAAATCTGAACCTAGGGAGGAAATGTGGCCCCTAGTAAAAACAAGCCCCAGGGCACCACTACCCAATGCAGACGCTGTCAACGCCTGTGCCAAGTTCGTTTCTGCTGATGCATGCCCCTTACTTTGCAAGCGTACGGCCGCATTCTAGCAAGCATGGGAGGGCACCATGCTCTACACCAGTCACCTTCGCAATATAGTATTTGGGAGTACGAAATGCCTGGACATAATTTCAAGCAACAGAAAACCCACTAACTTCGTTCTGCCAAAGAATGGCCCGAATACATCTAGGGTTAAGGTACGGACTTTCTATATTCCATATAAAGCCCTCGGAACCCAAGTGAGAGCCCGATATTAGGATCCAGAAAAACAGTACGGGCCCACATTTGGGGCCCATGGACTTTCCACCTAAACTAATTCTCGCCAGATGGCTTCCAGTGCATCTGCATCCACGTCTCCTTGGGCACGGCTTTGGGTTTTCGGGGGGGCTAAGAATTATGGGGAGGGTTCCGAAAATTAGCATCCCTCTTGGAAGGGTTATCTTATTTCGGGTTGGTATTGGGGCCCCCTATTTCCTGAGGGCTTACAAGCACTGACTGTCGGTAAAAGTCTAGGGCTAGGTTTTGGGAGCGTGGGGGTGTGTGTGTGTGTCAGGTAAAAAAAATGTTGAAGCTTACGAGGCTTTCACGCTTGGGGCTTAGATTCCAGGAAAGTCCACCAGACTTTCAGATAAGTAAGATGCCTTGCCCAGTGCTGGGAGGCCGTGGTTCTCTTGAATACTTCCTTGATGATGCAAAAGGGTCTGCGCTCCATGTTGAAAGGGGTCGCTGTTTTGCAATATGCCAGGTATTTTTACTCGGGCAATTACAGACTACGCAATAAGGAAACTTTATTTCCGAGTTCAGAGATAGCTCCTCCCTTGTAAATGAAACTTGAGACAAAGGCCTCTTCAGCCTTCAGCAAAATTATTTTCAGATAGTCCCCCCCGAACGTTTCTTTGCTGGTGTCGGACAAGGAGGCCACGAACCTGAACAGCCCAACCCCGTCAAACCTCCAAAACCCTGAGCGCCTGCACCCAAACCCATAACCCCCTAAGCCCCGAAACATGCTGTTCAATACCGAAGCGCTTGGGTCGTGGATGGGCAATCGTTTCTGAACCTCTGAGATCTTCTTCTGGTAGAAGTCCCTGACCTGGGTAAGGGTTTAGGGTTCAGGGTTTAGGGTTTAGGATTTTAGGGTTTAGGGTTCAGGTGGAATCAACGCCAAGTGAGCGCGTTTCATGGGCGTTGGATCGTGAGCTGATGTACTTTTTGGGGTACAGATGGGGATTTCTCCAAATTAGGGGTATCATGTTGGGGGTTCCTAGAATAAGGATTATATCTTTTGGTCTCTATTGGGGTACCCTATTTTGGGAAACTACCAGATGATCTTTGAAACTTGGGCGCTGCACCCCACAGGCGCATGAAGCCTAAAACCTGCGCCCTGCAGCCAAAGGCCAAGCCTTAAACCCTAACTCTTATTAGGGCTACAAAAAAAAGGTACTTCTTTGCAGGGTCTGGGTAAACCCGAGGGGTAGGGTTGTCTTTTTGGGTTTGGGGGACTCAAGGTTGGGGACCTGGGCGCTGCAAGGGGCACCTTATCAGGTACCTTTGTGTTAAGGTATTGGTCCGTCTCCGCATCTACTGGAGCTAGGGGTCTAGGGTGTGGGATCGAAGTTTCTGGTTTTGGGGTGGGAGGGTTTAGGGTCGAATGTCTTAGGCGTCCAGTATCTCGAGCTTCCACAAGATTTGGTACCTTCCCAAAAAAAGGGGGCCAAATAGAGGCCCCCGAATACTATAGTGTTTCTGATAAGGACCCCCAAGAAGGTACCCCTAATTTGGGGAAACCCCCAGTTTAAAATGCCAAAAGCCCTAGACCCTGAACCCTAAATCTGTGGGGTTTAAACCGTAAATCTATATGGTTCAGGGTTCAGGAAAGCATGGCATCTTTTAATCCTGAATGCTTGGGCTTTACGGTTCTGGGTCTAGGGCTTAGGGTTTAGGGCTTAGGGATCTTCAAGCCCAAAACCCTCATTCCTGAGCATGAGATCCAATTCCCCAAATAGGGTTTAGGGTTTAGGGAATTTGGGGGGCCCCCTTTTAACCACAATCTCTACGATAACCTATACAATCCTCATCATCAGAGCCACTCAAAACCTTTTGGAACCCTCCAGAGAGCCAACTATATACTTTCGTGAATTTGAGGTTTAGGGCTTAGGGTTAGGAGTGGGGGCATGGTGAGAATCCTAGGATCCATTGCCAAATTTCGTGATAATGGGCTCCCTGGAAACTAAACCCTGTATACCCCATGCAAGTGTATAGAAAACTATGTATATATGTATACACGTACGCATCCCACATATACTACATATGTATGTATGTATATATATATATGTAGATATGTATACAGCATGTACGTATATGTAAATGTATGTATATACGTATACATATATATATATATGTATAAATATCCCTGTACTTTCCTATATATTCGTATGCAGCCCCTATACCCTAAACCCTATCTTGTCCCACACGTCCTTGAAATCGTAAACATCTCTCTAAGCTCCCCGGAACCCTAGAAATTCTGTAGGTAGGGTTTAGGGTTGTAGGAGTTTTGGGTTTAGGAGCGTAGGGTTTAGGGCATCTTGTTCACATGGACTACGCAGAACAGAAATCATGAATTCTTTTCAGCCAACTTCCAGATCCCCAAAATATAATCCCATTATGGTAGTCTCCATTTCTTTTCCATTCCTATATAACCCCAATATAACCCTCATATGAGCTCTAGCCTAAACTCCTAGTATCCCCCTTAATAACCCCTATAACAGTCCCCTATATACTCCCCTATATAACCCCCCTTTAAGGAGTTTAGACTATAGCTCATATAGATCTCTCCAAAACTCCCTGCCTGGCTGAGCTTCTGCTGTGCGTCGATCTCCTCCGCCTTCAGGCCATCAAGCTCTTGTTGTAGAAGCGCAGACCTTAGGTGGACCCCCCACCCAGTAATAGTGACTATAAGGGAACCCTGTTAGGGTTTAGGGTTTAGGGTTTGGGGTTTTAAGGTTTTAGGGTTTGGGGTTAATAGTGACTATAAGGGATAATAGGGATTATATTAGGGTCCTCTTCTATTCTTATTATGCCACTATTACAGGGTGGGGGGGTCCTCCTAACGCAGACCTGAATGACACAAAGACTGTCATGTGAGGCTTTTTGAGGTACCCTATACTATCATTATACAAGAAGCCTAGGACCGTAATATTGGTAATACTTTAGGCTTCCATAATAATTTAAGTGTTCAGGTTTGGGGGTTTTGAGGGTTGAGCGTGGGTTTAGGTGTTAAGGTTTAGGATTTAGGGTGGGTGTAGGATTATAGGGTTTAAGTTATAGGGCTTCGATAATTTAGCTATGAGCAGCATTTGCTTTTGCCTAGCCAACTCAGGACCCTAAACCCTAAACCTTAAACCGAGGAGTATGCTTCACATAAACCACCCTTCGGGCTGAGGTCAAGCAAAACCCTTGCAATTTGCCCGATACAGTGATGCCCTAAACCAATAAACCCTAAACCCTAAACCGTCTTAATTTTGGGGGCCGGGTCCAGGGACGCCCCTGGGCCGGTTTGGGTTCAGGAGTCGCGGCCCATGGTCTCGGATTTAGGGCTATAGTCCACCTTAAGTTTTGGGCTTAGAGTTTAGGGGTCAAAGTTTAGAGTTTATAGTCCCCTTAGGTAGATAGAATATGGGGCATATGGGGATCTTTTTATAATATACCCAAAGCCATATTCTATCTACTTAGAGGGGACTATAATCTGGCTGGGGATGAGCCCTGAAGCTCACGAACTCTATGGTGAATACTATACCCTAAGGGTCCAAGTTTCCAGCGATTAGATCCCCATTAAAGGGGATATAGAGGGATATATAGGGTTTATGGTCCAGGCACCCAATAATTAGGTACTTGGGATTTTGGTAATCGTAATCTTCGTCCAGGTTTTGGGTAAGTACATGATCGTTGGGTACTTGGACCCTTAGGTATACATCCTGCGTAACCTCAGATATGGTATATTAAAGTCATGCAGGATCTTTAGTGTCAGCATGTGTCAACAGCATGCCTCTGTTCCAGACTGCCACGTCGCGAGGCAGCGCCCAAACAATGAACCAAAAGGGTTTAAGAGGTTTACCCTGAGGGGGTTTGGGGATGCGAATGCCATCCGGTATATGAGCTATAGTCTAAACTCCCAGTATCCCCCTAACAAAGCCCTATAAAATACTCCCTTTCTGATCCCATCCATAAGCCACTTTCAGGAGTTTAGACTTTAGCTCATATAAGGATCCCGGCATCAGCCTACGGGGATGTGAGCTTGAACAAGTCTAGCTCAAGGCAAAAATTCAGATGCGCGGGATCCTCACGTCATACATGCACGTCTCCTTGCAGGTTCCCACCCTAAATTCTAAAGCCCAAACCCTAAACCCGAAGCCCTAAACCCGAAAGCCTGAACCCGAAGCCCTAAACCCTGAACCCTAAACCCCCAAACCCTAAACGCGGCTTTTTCAAGGTTGCAAGCATTGAGAACCCCTTGAGCTTGAATCCTTACATACCTGTCAAATATAAGTTTGAAACCATGTGCCCCTTCCATGTTAGGGTTGAGGGTTCAGGGACACCATGGGCCACTAGAGCGGGCCCTTAACCCTAGGATTCTTATATTATATACCTACTACATCCCTATGTGTACCCTTAAGGGCCGCCTAGACTCCCCCTAAAAGGCCTCAGGGCTCATAGTAGGGGCCCATACTTTTAAACTTAGATTACATAGCCTGTCAACACCTTGAGTTCTCGTAGCTTTGCAACAGCCAAGGCCCAAATCCTAAGCCCCAAGCACACGCTAAGCCCTCAAACCTACACCCTAAACCCCAAACCCTAAACCCCAAACCCTAAACCCCCCAAACCCTAAGCTCTAAACCCTAAATCCTCAGCCCCTAAGCACAACCGCCCATGCAAGGCCAAGCAACTTGTTCTCCAGCTCCTTTCTTTGATCCTGGGGCCGGATGAAAGCTTTTTTTAAAAAAAGTTTAGGGTTTTTTAAACAACAAAAGGGTTTGGAGTTTAGGGTTGGGGTTAAGGGTTTGGGGTTTGGGGTTTAGGGCTTAGGGCCTAGGGTTTAGTGTTTGGAGGTTAGGGTGTAGGGCTTAGAGTTTAGCGTTTGGAGTTTAGAATTCAGGGGCTTAGGGGGGCCTAACCTCTCTGGACCTTCCGACCCCTTCGAACTCCAAAGACTTCGGAACACAAAGTAGACAACAGTTTTTCCAAGGGTCAATGGACTCTCCAAATCCCTCATGACTTGCTTCATTTGGGAAGACTACGTATGCAACACTAGGTTCCCGAGTAACCCCGTAACAATCAAGGTACCCTTCTTCCTAATGTTCAGCTTTAATAGGGTCACTCCAAAAATACATAGGGAAAATGGGTTGCTGCTGGGGCACCTGGAGCGTTTGAAGGTTTAAAATTCCAGGGAATGTTCTCTGAACGTGGATCTGGTCCCAGAATGGTGGCCAAGGAGTAGGAAAGGAATGTACTTGAAGTCATATACGGACTTCAGTATGGTTCAGGCTTTGCGGCAACATGCACCTGGGCCTGGGCCCTAGGAACACGAACCTAGATCCTATAGTTTGGGCGTGCGCTTTGACTGCAGACAGTCTGTGGCCCTTCCCAAGTCCTGGGGACGATTTCTCTGAGAAGTCATCAGCGGCGTCACTTCATGGACTTGAAGCAGCCTCTGCCCTAATATGAAAGATTGCTCATAAGGGAGCTTATAGATTGGAGGACATATTTTTTATTCGGGGTGGTTGTGTGCATAAACTTAATATGTAGTGGTTAAATCCTCCGCCATCTTTCAATGCGGAGACAGGCGGGTACTTCCACCAGAGGCCCTACACCCAGAAAGCCCAGTTCCCCTCAATATTAAGGAACACACCTTAAACCGTATTGAGCCCTAGTCTAAATTCCTAAATTCCCCCTTAGTAAGCCCTATACTACCTACCTTTAAAACCCCTTGTGTAACCCCGTTGAAGGTCTTTAGACTATAGCTCATATCAAGGATCTGAGGGCCTTTGAGGCAGATTAACTACAATACATAAATCTCTCCTAAAGGTCCAACAAGTTGTGCAGGTGAAGAAGGTAAGTGCAAGGGTTTAGGGGGTTTAGGGTTTAGGGTTTCCTAAGCCCGTCCTAAACCCGTATAATCCATAGGTTTAGAGCCCCATGGGTTCCGTATGAACGTGTGCACACAGAATCAAAAATCTTGAGGCCTTGATTCGCCAGTCCAAGGTTATCACGCGGTCAAGGGTCTAGGGGTTGGGCTTAGGGTTTAGAGGCTGGGATTGGGGTTTTGGGCTCAAGGAATACAAAAGAGGAAACTTAGAAAGTGATCCGCGCATACTTCTCTAGAAATTCCTGAGCAATCCCCTGGTGACCCTAGGCTCTGCCGTGCCCTGAGAACTCCTCACCAGCCGAACCCTAGCTCCTCAACTCACAACCCTAACTTCACAACCCTATAGTCCCCCTCAGTAAATAGAATATGGGGTATATGGGGATCTTGTTTTAATATACCCAAGGCCATATTATCTTCTGAAGGGGGACTATACACCTGGGGGCTTAGTGCTTAGGAACTAGAGGACCTCAGCCCAAGAGTTCATGGTTTAAGCTAAGAACCCTATCCCCCAACCCTGCTTCCCGGCCTCTGAACCAAACCCCTGAATTCCACTTCCCAATTAGGGCCCTAAACCCTAAACCCTAGACTCTAAACAGTCTAGGGTTTAGGGAACCCCAAAGCCCAAAGCGCTGCACCCCAGCTCTGGGGGCTTTCAGGTGGGTGGGCTTTCCTACATGTCAGCAGTGATCCACACCTAAAGTCACCGACCTAAACTAGGGTTTAGGGTTTAGGGCTTAGGGTTTAAGGCTTAGGGCTTAGGGTTTAGGGTTTATAGGGCTTAGGGTTTAAGGCTTAGGGTTTAGGGTTTAGGGCTTAGGGTTTAAGGCTTAGGGTTTAGGGTTTAGGGCTTAGGGTCTACCTGCGGAGGGCTGAGTATCCATGCGCCGATGGCGCTACCCCCACTTCAGGGATCTGCGTGTGGCGGCACATCCTGCGCCCAGCGAACTTCGTGGATGTTGCCCAAGAAGCCATCGAAGCTGAGCTTTGGGCTTCGAGGGGCTTGCAGGGCCTTTGAGGCTTCCAGGGACCTTCATTTCCAGCAGCCTCCAGGAGCCTTCAACGGAATTTTGGGGGTTTCCCAGTAATGGGTGGGAACGGCTTAAGCAGGCGTGGTGGGAATTTAGGGTTCAGGGTTTATAGGGTTTAGGGTTGAGGGCTTAGGGTTTAGGGCTTAGGGTTTAGGGTTTAGGGCTTAGGGTTTAGGGCTTAGGGTTTAGGGCTTAGGGCTTAGGAGTTGCGGATAAGAGGGTTTATGCTTCCTCAACTAGCCAAGCGGCTCTACAAGAGGTACCCTCCTCCAACTCGGAAATCCTCTCCAGTTCCTGTGTCGAGCTTTGGGGTGTAAAGTAGGGCTACCTTCACGGGATTGTAGGTATGTCGGAGGGATATCCTAGTAGATATATACAAATATACAGATGTATGCATGTATAGGGTTTAGGGAGTAGGGAATGGAGAATCTCATTAAAAGAAATGAGAAAACTGGTGATTATTCACGCAAGTCTGTAGGAC
Source organism: Symbiodinium pilosum (assembly GCA_905231905.1). Taxonomy (NCBI): domain Eukaryota; class Dinophyceae; order Suessiales; family Symbiodiniaceae; genus Symbiodinium; species Symbiodinium pilosum. The sequence goes on along the minus strand of CAJNIZ010046128.1, from coordinate 20,404 downwards.
TCTAAACCCTAAACCTCAAACCCAAACAGAGCTTAGAGCTTAGAGGTTTGAGATTTTATCACTGGCCCGTTTGGGGGGAGTGACCTATCATAAGGTGATTTTAGGGGGCCCACTCACTCACTGATAGTGACCGGAAAGGATGGGTTTAGGGTCCACCGGCAACTCTGGCAACTTTATGAGGGTCCTTGTATTCCTTTTCCACCCCCCATCTGATGCAACCAGTAACCTGAAACCCTATATGCTTCCTAAACCCCTAGCCGGTAAGCTCTATACATCTTAAGCCATACACCCTAGGATGAGGGTTTTGCGGTGTAGACTTCTGGTGTGGTATGGAGCGGAAGCACAAGGGTACCTTGCGAATGCTATCAGGGTTCAGGGCTTAAGGCTTAGGGTTTAGGACAACCTGTTGCTGCACCTCAAAAAATTGTGCAACCATGTCCCGAAAACCTCAATGGAAGCCCAGAGGGTTCATTCTTCTACGTACTCTTTGGCGCTGAACATAATTTGAACCCTAAACCCTGAGACCATCATAGAAGATGTAGTAGTACAAGCTGCTGGACTTCAGCGACCTTCTATCAAACTTCAACCCTGCAGCGGCTAGATCCACTCCTCCGTGGCAAGCCCTGAGCAGGTTCTGGGTATGTATATATATATATATATCTGTATATATATATATGTGAGTATGTCTGTGTGTATGTATATATGTATAGGCATTTGATAATCGTGCAATCCTCAGTACAAAAATTGGGGTGGCCAAAATCCTTTTACTATACTTGGCGACGACCCGTGGCCTGCTAACGGTCCTATCGGGATCAAGAGGCTCCTTAGAATTTCACTCCAAATGCCAAGCCCTAGACACTAAACCCTAAACCTAGTTTGAGAAACTCCTCTGTCACCCCAACCACATATTATTGATACCCTCGGAGGAGCCCACTATTAAACCCCATACCCTAACATCTAACCTCAAAACCCCCAGCCTCCAACCCTGTGATATCCTATCCAGAAATCTATCAAGCGTAAACCCTACAGCCTGATGCCTAACACAAAAACTCTCAAACCTAGGTCCCACATTCAGACGCTACATCCTAAACCCTAGACCGTACAGCGGTTGTCTACCGTAAGCCCTAAACCCTCATTCGGAAACCGTAGGTTCAAAGCCCCAAGACCTCACAAATCTCTACTTTGGCCCAGAAGAGACGAAGAGACAGGAACCCCATTTAGGGTTAGGGTTTAGGTTTAGGGTGTAGGGGTTCACGGTGTAGGGGTTTAGGGTCCAGGTCGGCCATTAGAGGCCCAATTGCCAGACAAGTAAACCTACCCTAAAAGTCCAAGGACCCAAATAACAGGCCTTTAGGACCCAAATGCTATATCATTAGTGGTATTTGGGCCCTAAAGCCCTATTATTTAAATCCTTGGGCCCTTAGGGCTATAGGGCCCCTGGTCAGATTCCATGTGTGTTTGGAAAGCTTTAACCCTTAGACCTCAAGCCTAAACCCCTGACCCAAAAAGCTCTGAAACCCACGCAACCTAATGAAATCCGAACCCCTAAGGAGCTCCCTCACTGCGCACCCTAAGAACGTCAATCCTTAACCTGGAAATCTTACCACACACGGTTTATAGTTCCCCTTAAGTAGATAGAATATGGAGTATATGGAGATCTTATTATAAAATACCCAAAAGCCATATTCTATCTACTTAAGGGGGACTATAAGTGTTTATGGGTTTGGGGTTGAGGATAAACGTCCTAAGCCCCAATACGCGGCCAAGACGCCATCCGCTTTCTCTCCGCACGCGCCTCGCGAATTTCGGCTCGATAGTCCTCGCAGGCAAGGGAGCTGCACAAATCCAACCTAATGCCTGCCTGAGCGGCCAGAGAACATGCTTGCTGACCTATACAAAACATCTATGTTGTTTTTCGGGAGCAACTACCCTAAACCCCAATATCATGCAAGTGGGAGGGTTTAGGGTGTAGGGGTTTAGGGTTTAGGATGTAACCTTCCAAGTGGAAGGCCTTTACAGAATTGGGCTTCAGCATTTAGGGCTTGGAAGTTTTGCGCTCCCATGCCTTCTGGGCAGTATCTAAGCGTGAAGAATCTTGCGCTTTCAAGCTGTTTGCCGTCAACTTTAAGCCATGGTTGCTGCAGCTAGGAAGTTGCATTTCCTTGGCTAAGCCGTCAAACCCTTAAATCTCAACTCAACATTCTAAAGCTTCAACACCTAAACAACCAACCCCTTACATAGTACAAAGATGCTAAAACCTCACAGCCCAAACCCCAAACCTCCAAACCTCTCGCAACTCACTGCCATGAACGCTGAAAGCCCAAACCGAAAGCCCTCTTTTAATTACAAATCCTGAAAACTACGAACCCTGAAAACTTCGAACCCAAACCCTCAATACGTGAACCGCACTGAATCCCGTACAAGGCCTTCCAAGACCCTAATCCCTGGCATCCCTACAGATCCCACACTCTGCAAACTTGATATCTGGGGCTCGAAAAAGCCCAATCCAGGTGCGATTTATAGACATTGGGGCCCATTGTAGGTGTTATTTGTATACTAGGATCCCTACATAGACCCTTTAATAACTCCATGTTCCATTTCATGTTCCATGTTTTCCATTTGATTCTCCATAGTTTGTAGTATTTATATACTTGGATCCCCAAAACCTTACAAACCCTAAACCCTACAACCTAAACCCTAAACCCTATACTTGGAACCCTAGGCCCCAGGTAAGTTGAACCCTAAACTCTAAACCCTAAACCCTACATCCGAGCTCCTCAAGCTTTCTTTGTCGCGTCTCAGTTGCCAGGCCAAGCTCCCGGCGGACTTCCGCCGGGTTTCTGTTGGGGTTTAGGGGGTTTAGGGTTCAGGGTTTAGGGTTCCTGTTTGGAACGGCTTCGGGCTGAAGCTTTGGGGTCTTCCGGTTAGGGTCTAGGGCGTTTAGAGTTCAGGGTTTAGAGTCTCGGGCACAAAATTAAGGGTGTACATACAGGGCTTAAAAAATTAGGATCTTGGGTTCGTGATTTTGGGGTTGTGGGTCTACAGGGCGACAGGTAAGTAACAAATAAAGGGTTTAGGGTTTCCATAAATACAGGCCATTATGCAGACCGCAATATACGGGAATGAAGGAATTCCCAGGCCAAATCCCTACACCCTACACTCTAAACCCTTAAACCCTAAACTCCGAACCCTTATACCCTTAAACCCTAGACACTTGTACCCTTAAACCCTGAACCCTTAAACCCTAAGCCCTTATACCCTCAAACCCTAAACCCTAAACCGGTCCCTGAAGTAATGGAAGCCCCAATGTAGGGAATCTTGAGTCCGGGCTGCAGGGTTGATCGGCTGGGATTGTTCAGGGAAAAGAGGTTTAGGGCTCTAGGCTTGTACCGTTTAGAGCTTGGGGATTTTAAGGTTGAAGGGTTCAGGGACATAGCCACCTGGCTTGGGTGCACAACACAGTCTCAGATTCAGGGCTTAGGGCAGAGGTCGAATGTCCCAGCAACTCTCAAATTATGGATCCTTGCAAACAAGCCTTCCTAAAGAGAACAACCCTACTTGGCACTTAGGACCCCTACTAAAGGTTAACCCTTGGGTACCTATAGTAGGAGTATACGGGAATCCCAAACGGTTCAGGGTCTCGGGTTCAAGCTACGTCCCAAGGAGAACCTCAAATGTTGGTGTTTCAGACATGGGCTCTCAAAAGCAACGGGCTTAGTGTTTCAGGGTTCAGGGTTTGGGGTGGATTCATAGATGGATAGCATTTCCAGATGAATAGGCCCCCTCATATACTACCAAGGTTTAGGGCTTAGGGTTTAGGGGTTTTGGGGAGACTTTTGGGTTTAGGGTTTAGGGCTTAGGGTTTAGGGGTTTTGGGGAGACTTTAGGGTTTAGGGTTTAGGGTCTTGGGTCTTAGGGATTTTCATAGTCAAAACTTCAACAGTGACCAGTACTTCTGCACATCCCTCGCATGGTTGAGATTTGCAGACTAATGCCCCAAGTCATTCCGAGGGACCACTACTATGGTGCAATATAGGGATAATGGGAAATAACATGGAAACTACTATAGTATATTGGGTCCCAGATTTTCTCCAACGCCCCTCGGCGTGATACAACTTGAGGAAGATTCCTCACAAGTGACTACGAAGAGTTTTGAATGCGAGCAAAACCCTCAGGACACAACTTTGCCCCTATTACCCTGGTCGGGAGGATCCTATTGGGGTATCTCTGGAGCTGCATTTATACAAGTAAGCCCCATGCCCATTAAAAGAGGCTATACTCGATGCCTGGTGTTGACCTACTGAACTCCTTTCAAACCATGACGAGATTCTGCGCCAGCACTGGCACAACGTCGTACCTTTCGCGAAGGTTTAGGGCTAGCCAGGTACCCTACACCCTGAACCCTAGATACCCTAAACCGTCACTACTGCTTAAAGGTTCATGGACTAGGCACCTACTGATAATAGCTGGGCTTGTAGTCCTACTTCTGATTGGGGCAAGCTATATACATGCGTGTAGGAGGCTATATAAGTCGGATAGTCACCCCGGCTATATGAGCTATAGTCTAAACTCCTAGTATCCCCCTTAATATCCCCTATAGTAGTCCCCTATATAACCCCCCTTTAAGGAGTTTAGACTATGGCTCATATGTTGCTACTACGCTCCACGGGCCTTGAATCGCTTCAAGGTTCAGTGGGGCCCTGGCCCTAAACCCGAAACAGTGAACAGTGTCGGACGCTTTGAACTCCACAACTCTACCTTAGGAGGACCCCCGACCCTGTAATAGTGGTATAATAGGAATATAAGAGGACCCTGATATAACCACTATTATTTCTTGTAGTCACTATTACTGGGTGGGGGGTCCACCTAAATTCTACCTCAAGTTCCGGGCTACACATTTCGTGCTCAAAACTCGAACTTACAACCTTGAACTCCAGACCCCACCCTCAATCCTCAGCTGATAAACTCTACTTGATCCCCCAAGAACATTCATGGGCTGCCCTACTACCGCCCCCCCCTAGGTTCCCCCTAATTCGGTCTAATTATCTCTAAATAGTTTCAATTAAGGGGGGACCTAGGGGGGTGGTATAGAGTGGGGTAGTAAGGAGAACCCATGAAACGTGTAGCCTTGCTTTCTCGTTTTAAAGGTTTTTGACAGAAATTTCAAGCAAGAAAACATAAACCTACTTTTTTGGGGGTTCAGGTAACTCTAGACCCGAAGCCCAGCAGAGGCTCCAGGGACCAATTTCGGGACCAAGGGAATAGGGCTTAGGGGTTTAGGGGTCTAGGGGAATAAACGTCACAGTCACAGCATCGAGGTCTTGTGTTAGGTTGGTCTACTATTCAGCTGGCCATATTGGTATTGCAGAGCCTGACTTACGCCAATGGGACCATCTTCAAGCCCTAAACTCTAAACCTTAAAAAAGGCGTAGTTTTGAGTTTTGAACCAAGCGTTGTTGGAATTGAGTTTAGAACCAAGGGCAGGGAAAGTGAAGCTGTACAGGCACAGGGTTGCAAGGATGGATCTAGGGTTATATAGGGGTTATATAGGACATATATTGGGGTTATATTGGGATAATGGAAAATAAAATGGAAACTACTATATGGGTTAGGTCTTATGGACTAAGGTTTAGGAATGAAGGTTTAGAGTTGAGCTTCTGCTAGTGGAGGCTTGCTTTGCTAAAAGAAGCCTAATCCTGCTCGTAACCTACATCCTAAATCGACACGCCCTAAGCCCTGAAGCCTAAGCATTACAAGCACGAAAGCCCCGACTGAAAGTCCAAACAAAACACTATACTATACTGTTGCTACTAAAACGCCTGCATGACCTTGGTATACTATGGTACCATAATTCCCAGGGTATAGGGTACTTGGCGTCATGCAGGATACCCTAAACTCTAAACCCTAAACCCTACCTAAACCATAGTAGGCAACGAGGAGCTTTAGCCGCCGCAACCTCTTCGTGCTTGCCGATGCCTTGCCTTGCACTGAGGTCATGGCAGAGGCCTTTGGGTTTAGGGTTTAGGGATTAGGGTTCAGGGTGTCCTGGAGTTAAGGGGCAGGGTCTAGGGTTTAGGGGGCCTGGTGCTTGATATACCTATGTGTTGTTTATGAGGCTTTCTCATGGGTGGCACTTAGCACTGCTTTAGGTACCTGTATTAGGAATGTTATCAGGGGAACCCCAAAAAGTTAGGGGTCCAAGGTCCTAGCTAAGTGCCGAGGAGAGTCCTACACCCTAAACTCTAGATGGTGGGCATCTAGGGTATAGGGGGCAGATAGAGGGTCTGAAATTGTAGTACAGGTTTTTGGGGTAAGTATATGCCTAGATCCCAAGTCCCATCTTGGTACGCCTCGATATTAGGCGCGGCAATATATTTCTGATTAAAAGGGCCCATAATTTAGAGAATAACCCATAAAATCCCCTGTACAAGCCCCATGACACAGTGAAAGGAAGTATAAAAACCTTGCATGCGGTAGTTCCGCAACATGGTCGCTGTTTAGAAACATTTCCTCATATTAGCTATAATCTAAAGTCCTCGTATCCCCCCTAGTAACCCCTAAAATACTCCCCTATATACTCCCCGATAGAACCCCCTTCAAGGAGTTTAGACCCTAAACCCTAAATCCTAAACCCTAAACCCCAGACCCTAAACTCTGTATATAACCCCGTCACACTTAAGGAGTTAAACAATTCCTCACATTCTCTCCCATTGACCATAAGGATCCCCCAGAATCATATCCCCGGCAGGTTTAGGGTTTGGGGGGTTTAGGATTTAGGGGTTTAGGGATTAGGGATTTAGGGATTTAGGGTTTAGGGTTTCGGGGTTTAGGGATGTAGGGATTTAGGGTTTAGGGTTTAGGGTATCGGCCCCACATACAACCTCAGACACTGTGAAAATTACTTGGCAACTGGAACCTACTTTCTTGCAAGCTGGCCATGTTTGTTGGGGAACAAGTACTTGTCCAAAAAAGGTCGCGGCAGTAGGAAGAGAAGTACTATGACAAGCACAGCTAGTCTCTTAAAGTCTCGAAGTCAATCAATCTACCAAAAAGCATTGCCCCCCCAAACCTTGAATCACCCTGAGCCTTTACCCTACCAACCTAACTCAAGGACAGTACCAGGTGGGTAGTTACCCCTTTAAG
>CAJNIZ010046128.1:0-12863 GCA_905231905.1 Symbiodinium pilosum | reverse complement strand
TATATACCCATTATGGTAACTTAACTTAAGTTCCTTAAATCCCTATATTTCCCTCAGTTTCCATTTCATTTTCCGTTTTATTTTCCATTTGATTCTCCATTATAGGGGGATAATATACCCTAAACCCTGAACCCTAAACCCTAAGCCCTAAACCCTAGGGTATAACCCCCCTTTAAGGAGTTTAGACTATGGCTCATATAGTCTCACTGCCCTAAGCCCTAAACCCATCATCCCCCAGCACCTCAGCTAGCCTTTGAGTTAAACCCTAAAACTCTTTAGGGCTTAGGGTTTAGGGTTTAGGGTTTAGGGCTTAGGGTTTAGTGCTTAGGGCTTAGGGTTTAGGGTTTAGGGTTTAGGGTAAACCCTAAAACCCTGAACCCTAAAACCCTGAACCCCAAAGCCTAACACCCTTTCCCCTGATCCTCTTCCCTACCTGGATCCCCAAACTCCCAAACTATGTAGAATAATGGCCTTTTGGGCTATATTTAGGGGATTTGGGCCATTGTTTTACCTACTTTAAGGGTTTAGGTAAGCCCTAAACCCTAACCCTTCCCCCCCCCCCCCACATCCCAGCTAGACAATCTAAGCAGCATTGCGGGCAACTCTTCGTGCCGCCAGTGCATTGTGCCAGCCAGGATTCCTGTTACAGTTGAGGGTTTAGGGTTTAGGGTTTACAGCTGAGGATTTAGGGTATACAATGTCCTTGCAGCCCTCCGTTCCAACATAAAAGGCTTAGGGTTTAGGGCTTAGGATTTAGGGTTACACTGTGGCATGCCATAATGCGATGGGAATGTTACAACTTACGGTTGTTCGGGGAGGGTGATGTATCATGTTTGAGGTGCAGGATTCAGGGCTCCCGGAGTTCAGGGTTTAGGGAACGTAGGGTTAAGGGGTCTACTGTATTTAGGGAATCCAGGGAACTTAAGATTTAGGGATTTAGGGTTTTAATTAGGCCGTAACAACCTGGACCCTGGGTGTCAAGACCTTTTGTTGTGATACAACCTAGGCGGTTTGAGGTTAAGGGTGTATTGTATATGGCTTATTGTATGGGGCTTGGGGTATAGGTTTAGGGTATAGGGTTTGGGGTTAGAGTTGGAGTGGCCTGAGCCGCCACGTAATCCCTGAACCCTGACCCCTGAACCCTAAATTTCTTAAACCCTAAACACCTAAACTCTAAGCCCCTAACCCCTAACCCCGAAACCACAAGCCACCTTTGGTACTCCAATATGATTCTGATTCATCACCTTCCCCGAATTCCTGTAATTTGTATACTGTAATATTCTCCGTACATTACAGTATGCCACAGTGGCTTAGGATATAAGTTTAGGGTATAGTGTTTAGGACAGCACATGTTTCTGGCTTTCCTGACCAATCCCCCCCCCATAATTACTACAGACCCTAGTTATGATTCACGGTAGATTGAGCTGTGAGGGCTGGTTACACCTACTAACCCAGACCCTCCATCAACACACTATGAGGGACCATCTTCCCCGATAAGGGTGCAAGGAGGATCCTGGCAAAGAGAAAACCGTACATGTATGTGTATATATATATGTATATAAATATGTATATATACACTGGCCAAAGGCCCATTGGAATCCTACATTTACTAACCACATCCCCTAAAGGGTGCTGATACCAGGGATACACCCTGAATACCAAGACTAAAGAACCATAATCCCTAAAGCCCCCCCCCCCCGCCCCCAAACGAAAAGCTTATAGACCCCAGGCCAAACTTCCGAAATCTTAAGTCCGAGACTCTGAATGAGCTATACCCGCTTTCAACCCATACAAGCCCATTTGTACCAATATTAGACACGCCCCTCGCCCCACCTCCAGCAGGGCAAATTGCCCCATGATGTATATGAAGTCTCAATGGCGAATATCTAATCTGTGTGGTTGGTGGGTGTTGAATATGGGTATGAAGTTATAGCCAGGTCACGACACACGATGCGTGATAGACATGCCCACAGTTGAGTGCCGCGGTAGGCTGCGACCTCGATCTCGCAATGTTTCAAAACCCAGGGATATGAACCATTGTGTTTTTCACCCAATTTCGACACCAAACATGTACACTCGCCAATACTACTAAGGAACCCTTATATACACTCACCAAGGACCATAAGTACACCTTACTTCATATGGGAGCTGCCAAAAGATCATTCCTATAGAATCCCTAGCGGGACGCCTACAATACCTTGTAGATTCCTTGTATGGAGCCCCCAGCCCTAAACCCTACCCCTAGTGTTCCCAAGAACGCCCCTGGTTTCAAATCAAATTAAATCCTTGCCGGGAAAGCCCAGATACCCCAAAATTATGACCCTAAACCCTAAACCCTAAACCGTGTGGCAGCTACTTGAACCAACCATGGTGGGGGAAGGCGACTAGAATCATGGGCTGCTACCCCTAAAGCCTCTACCCTACACCCTATAGCAATCGGCTAGTGGCTCTCTAGGTGCACTTTTTGGAGGTGAACCCTAAACCCTTCAACCGCACCCATTTTCTTAGGCCAGCAATACCCTACAAAGAAAAAGAGGATCCTTTTTACATAATTATAAGGAATCCCATCCACCCAAAAACATAGAGGATCCCTAACATCGATCCATGTTTTTTGCATTAAGTTCCCAGGGATTTGAGTTTAGCGTACAGGGCCCGGTTGTAGGTACAGTGGGTTTAGGGCCTACCTACACCCCAAAAGTATGTAAAATAATAGCCCTAAACCCATTATAAGAGCCATAAAAGCCATTATTTTACATGCTTTTGGGGTCCAGGTAGGGTCTAGGGTGTAGGGTTGCTCGAGGAGCTATTTGCGGCTTTGGTGGCTCCAGGTGCAAACCTTCTAACTTCACTAGAATGCCTACCAGACCTACTGCAGAGGCCTTAATGACTGGAATAGCTACTAGGCTGATAGGGTTTGGGCCTGTATAATAGCATTGTTGTATGAGGACCACAAGGTACTTATTAGGGCCTCTCGACGAGTCAAGTGTAACTCCTAAGCTTTAGGGTGCATTGTAGAAGCCTGACGTTTTAGTATTGGCTGGCAGCCCAATTAAGCGTAGCATGCTATAACCCATAATCCCCCTGAAATCAAACATTTCGGCCCTACATATCTTAACCCCAAAATACCATCTAAACCCTGGATCCTCTGACCCATGCGAGGCTGCGACAATATTGCGTCATAGCAGATGGAGCAGCATGCTTCTGCGTTATCCATGGATCGGACGAAGCTGCTCTATGGAAACGATAAGGGCTATATGTCGTAGTTTCCCTAAATAAGGGGACCCCAATATAGCCCCAAATATACTACAATCCTTATAATGGGGACCCCTAAAATGGTACCCCTATACGGCTGGAACAACACATGCAGATGCCAGAAGGCTTGCTCTTTTCACCCTTACCTACTGTATTATACATGGAATATACGGGGACTATATAGGGATTATAGATATGCATATTATAGGGATTATATATATATATATACGTATGTTATAGGGTATATATATATATACACATATTATGAGGTGCATATAGGGATTTTATATAGACAATCTTTGTAGGGTTCAGGCTTCTGCCTGTAGCATTTCAGCATTTCGAATGCATTTAGCTTGCTCAGGATGAAGCTCTCCGCATTGGGAGCCTGGGGGCTGGGTGAAGAGGGGTTTAGGGTTTAGGGTTTAGGGACGCTGTTAGTACTGCCCTAAATTGGCGCGCAGTATGGATGCATGAAGGTCTGCAGCCTAAAAGGCCACTAAGTTCAAGCAATGGGCTAAGGCAGTGATATCATGTCTGGGTTGGCCCCTAAAACCCTTTGACAAATATTAGTATATAGGGTCCCTTCTTAAACCCATTAAGGAAAATATCAGATATCCCAGTGGCCTACCCAGGTTAATGCCTGTCATAATCAGCATCGGTTTGAGCCAGAAATCAGGCGGGCGCTTTAATCACGAGCAAAGAGGGACGGTGTGGCTTTCCGTGCAAGTTCCTAAAGTCTGAATCTACCTAAGCAGCCTATGTGCCCTGGAAAAGGGGTCGTTTGTACCAGATAGTTTGGTTTGCTTTACATGTTACTGGGCCATGAGGTGGCCCTAGAAAGGCTTCAGGTACCTCTTATGTATTGAAAAGAAGCCTCAACAACGGCAGCATCAGCAAGGCATGCTTCAGAATAAGCCTCTCTATCGTGACCCAGCCTACATGGACTACTGGCGTTTCAATGGGGCTAGATGATACTTTCCCTTAATAGGAGGACACCTATATATACCCTGATATTCTGATATTCTCTAATCCGCGTTATGGGACTTCTAAAGGACCACCCCTTAGTTTTGGGAAGTAACCCTATATATCCCTACATAAACCCCTACTCGGTTAGGGTTGAGCATTTAGGGTCTAGAGTTTAGGGTTTTAGGGTGCTTGCTATAGGGTTAAGGGTTAGTTGTTTTTTTTCTAACCCTAAACCCTGAACCTTTAGGCTTTAGGGTTTAAGGCTTAGGTTTGAGGGCTCTGACAGCGGAAGCAAGCAGACCTGGCAAGTCACTCTAGCTTCCCAGCGCATTTCAACACGTTGGATTTAGGGTTTAGGGTTTAGGGTTTAGGGCGTAAGTGTCACATAACTATACTGATGTGAATCCCAGAAATGCAATCTAACAGACTTACAACTTACAACCACAATCATGTCCTTTCTGAATTTGCTCAACCCTAAGCCCTTAGGGTTCGAGATCCAGAGTTTAGGGTATAGGGTTCTTAGTGATGTGGGACCCACTGGGCGCGTTGGTATATGTCCATTCTTTGATAACACTGCTGAAGAAGTGAATGCTTGGACTTGAGATGCTGAACCCTAAAACCTATACCCTAAACCCTAAACCCCTAAACCCTAAACCCTATACCCCTAAACCCTAAACCCTATACCCCAAACCTATTGTTGGAGGACAGGGCTTCTGGGTTTTGCGGTCAATTAAAAGGTCTGGTAAGGCTCTCGGGATCAAACGGCTCAGGGCGTATAAGCTTCAGTTTTTAACAGGGCGCAGGGTTTAGGGCTTAGGGTAGGGTTTCTTTTTTTGCAACAGGTAGGGGTTTAGGGTTTAAGGTTTAGGGTAGGGGTTTAGGGCTAGAACCTACGAACCTTTTGGCGACCTCCTGGAGGAAACCATGCAAGGACATGCGAGGCACTGAAGCCCAAAGGGTCCAACACAATTACAGCACCGACTCCTTCACCCCTGCATTGTCAACTCTGAACCCGACACCCTCAATACACTTGCCCTTGCGGCAGCAGATCGTACCACCCCGAATTGGAGGCCCTTCATGATCTGTTAGCTCATCAGCATGCGTCAGAGATTTGTGTCTGAGGACACTGAAGGGACTGAGCCCGAACCCTAACCTGAAATCCTTTTAAAAAACCCTCTCTATCTCTCTAACCCTATAGACCTACAACCCCAACAAGCCCTCAGTCATTTCTCCCCCAAATAATGAACACGAAAAACTCCCTCATCATAAACATTCCCATCAACAAATAATTCTAGTGGGGGTGAGGGTTTTAGGGCTGCCTGGACCTCCAACGTAGGGAAGTAGAAAAAACATGGCCAGAAATCCAGGCTATTGTTCTGCACATCCTGGGGGTTCCTAAATTTGGAATCAGGGATTGTTCTGCACATCCAGACCCTAAACTCTCAACCGGGGCGGATGAATCTTCTCCTGTCCTCCCGCGCGGGGCCGAAGGGAACGCCGGGGACGTGGGTGGTAATCACCCGCAGCTTACCCTGCTTGCCCTGCATTTAGGGTTTAGGGTTTAGGGACTAGGTTGTTTGCGGCGTTGGGGGCTTATTCAATCCTCAAACGGATCTAAAAGTTAGATCCCCTAGGCTACTATGGTCAATCAATGGCAATCATATGGGATGATATTGGGGCGATGGTGGGTTTCTACCACGGAACGAACTTTCACGTCCCGAGCGCTCTGGGCAGAGGCTTAGCCACGCGGCTTAGGTTTTAGGGTTTTGGGGTCTCAGGGAGTTACGTATTACTTGCATGCTAGGGTAAGGGGCTTCGGAAATAGTTTCAGGGGCTGTAGGCAGGCCAATCCCAATTAAGGGACATATAACCCTGTTTATGACCTACTTGCGAAACACCCAGCAACCTTCGACTAGGGCTACGGATTCGGGTCTAAGGATTACGTGGACCTCAAAAAGTATGTAGGATGATTGCCTCTTGGGCTCTTTTTCTAATATGCTGACTATTTCTGGGGGTCCCCCTTGCACCCCTAAACCCTACCCTAAGCCAGGTAGAGTTCCCTCCCCAAGAACATGGAAACCCCTAGGCCCCTAGAGAAAGACAGCAGTCTTTGCAGGGTCCCGTTTGGGCTTCAGGGGGCTAAGCGGTTTAAGGTTTAGGGTTTCAAGGGTACCTTGCATTGTGGAGATTTTCAGGGTTTGGCGTTCCAGGGAGCCAGGGTTTTAGGCATAACGATTCAAGGATTTCAGGATGAGGGTTTTTTGCCGGGAAGGATTGCAGCAGGCATAGCGGTTGAGCGCGTGTGGGGTTGCTAGAATATGCAAGATCTCCTCCATCCCGCCTCGGACCCTAAACCTTGAACCCTAGACCCTAAAACCCTAAAACTAAAGCCTAGCCCCTCGCCCTACACTCCAAAGCCTGAAGCCCTAAAACTAAAGCCTAAACCCTAGCCCTAAACCCCAAACCCAGAAGCCCTAAAAGCACGAAGTTGGTCCCACCTCCTGCACCCCCGGTTTTTAACGAAATCTCTGAAATCTCATTAAGCCCCAAACTCCTTAAACTCTGAAACCCTGAACCCTAAAGGCCCTGTTCCCTCGGCCCCCGAGAGCCAAAGTCTCAGCTCTACAGGGCTCTTTACAACATTATCGTCCCGCTTAAGTGGATAAGATATGGCTGTGGGTAGAAAAATAAGATCCCCATATACCCAACATTCTATCCACTGAAGGTCGACTATACTAGGATAGGTTTGTGCGCTCTATAGAAATACTGTTTCTATGGCTTTGTAAGGCTTATAAAGAATGATATAGGGGTCAGTTGTGAAAAAAATAAGCAACATTTTTCAAACCTATCCCTGATTAGGGAGTTTCCAATAATTAGGGGTCTTTTGGACTTACTATACCAATTTGAAGGGTGAAATTTTAGATGGACCCCAGGCGTGAAAAAACTATCTGCGTTTGTGGGGCTGAGAGATCATGGTTCGGGAACTGCGGTAGTTTAGCGAACTCCCGATACCAAAAACAACGAGTAAGCTTTTGTTTTACATACTCTTGGATTCCGTAGGCCCTAAACCCTAGACCCTGAAGCTCAAACCCTTAACCCTAAAACCTCAAACCCTACAACCCTAAAACCCTCAAACACTGAACCCCAAAACCTACAACCCTAAACCCCGAAACCATACAATCCCAAACCCTACAACCCTAAACCCTAAAGCCATACAATCCGAAACCCTACAACACTAAACCCTAAAGCCATACAATCCCAAACCCTACAACCCTAAACCCTACACCATAAAACCCTACAACCCTAAAGCCTGAAACCCTTAACCTACAGCCCTACAACCCTAAACCCTGAAACCCTAAACCCTACAACCCTAAAACCCTAAACCCCAAACCCTAAACCCCTTAACCGTGCAACCCTAACCCTACAACCCTAAAACCCTAAATAGTACTTTCCATGTTCTTTTCCAGTACCCCTATATAATCCCTATATAGCGTAGTAGTTTTCATTTTCTTTTCCATTATGCACCCTACACTGTAAGGCTACCAGCCAAGGCCTTCAGTGAAAAGATCGCCTCGCTGATGCCCTGCACTTCTCAAGAAAGCCAGGGATTTAGAGTTTAGGGTTTAGGATGTAGGGTTCAGGGTTTAGGATTTAAGGTTTAGGGCCCCTCATTTCAGGAATATATGCATAATCATATTGGGGTCCCTTACTTAGGGTTGGTACGTAAATTCAACAATCGCATATTGGGTTGTATAGGGAAGCATAGAAATACACAAGCACGAGTAAGCCTAATCATGGTATTGCGGCGATGTATGAGACTAGGGAACCAGTATCTACCCCTTGATTCTGGAATATGCGTACATAGGTTTTGGGGTTTACGGTTTTGGTTTATATGAGCTATAGTCTAAACTCGTAGTATCGCCCTTAATAACCCCTATAGTACACCTCTATATAATCCCCTATATAGCCCCGTGCAGGACTTTGGACAAATGTTTACAATGATGGTCTTCATGTTGGGGGGTCCAGGTCAGGGATTGAGGGTGTGAGGTTTAGGGCTTTGAGTTCTGAAACCCTTCTGGACACCCTAAAGGTCAGGCAATGAAGGTCTGCAAAAAGTGACAATAATTCTGACAAGCTCCATTACAAACAGACGTAGAGGATTATACATGCGCATGTAGCGCTCTCCCACTTTCACATTAGGCACACCCCTTGGTTAAGACATATTGGGCACTCTTGGTTCGGGCTCCCAACTCACCTTTTGTGAGTTTAATAATCTATGAAGACCCTACTTGAAGGCCCATGGGACTTCGTAACTACTACGTGGAATGGTAACCCTACTTATAATTGGGGTAACCCCTATAAGCCCATCTAGGGGGAATATAAGTAGGGTTATAAGCCCAGTTATAAATCGTTACTAAGTCCCATGGGCGTCCAAGTAAACCCTAAACCCACGGCTTCTTGTTTGGAAAGTAAGCAAGGATTGTGAAGCGTGTCCCCGGGTTTAGGGCTGTGGATTTACAGTCCCCCCTTAAGTAGATAGAATATGGGGTTTATGGGGATCTTGTTAAAATGTTCCCAAAGCCATATTCTATCTACTTGAAGGGGAATATAAGGATTTTAGCTTAGGTCTATGGATGAAGGTCTTCGGAACCATCAGGTTTAGGATCTCGGGGGTGTTTAGGGCAACTGGTCCAGGTGGAGCCGCACGTGTGTCGCTTCGTTTGTTGAAAGTATCTCTTGTATATGCCGATCCCTCGATTACCCCTCTCCACCCTACATCGCGGCAGTGTACTGCCCTACGGTTTTAGGATCTCATAAGGAAAATGCGGAAATCATCCCCTTCATGATATGACATCCGTAGCAAGAATCCCAATCCATGGCAGTATGCTTTTAGCCTCCTCCTTCACCCAAAGCCTTAAGCCCATTCTCCATATCTTCCGCAAGAGCTCAGTGAAGGCTAGGGAACTGACTGGTGCTCAAGGGGGAGTGGGTAAGTGAATATAAGGGTTCTTATAGGTGTCTATATGGGGGATTTAAGGATCCGCTTCCCCACTCTCCGTTAATGTTCACCTCGGCGACCACAGTACATTCGCAAGAGCGGGTCATGGGCCTGCCATTCTCCGTGCCACACGGCGTGATGATTCCATTTCCGCCTATGAGAGCACGATGAGGCGGAGCGCCAGCGGAGCATGCAACTCCTTCTCGGGCATCAGACAAGTTCCTGCAGCTTCCTGAAGAACGTGGGAGAACCACCACCTCCTTCTCGGGCATCAACAAATTCCTGCAGCTGGAGAAGAACGTGGGAGAACCGCCACCTCTTCTCAGATCAAATGATGGACTGAGCTGCTGGGTGCCTATCATAAAGTACCAACGCGGAAGAGCGGCTCATGGAGGTCCAAATATGTCGAGCTCAGGACTCATCGACGGCTTTTTTTGCAGTCCCTGGGACCCTGGGAGAGCCCTAGTAAGGTAGGGCATGCACCTTCAATGCTACTAGGACCTCAATATGATTTTAAGCAAAATCCTGAATGAAGGGATATTGGGCTTCCGAAGCACCCTGAACCCTCGAATTTAAAGACCCTGTTATATACAGTTTCAATTATCCCTAGAAACCTTTTATATGCCCTGAAACATTGCATGCCTGTACAGCCTGGGTCACACCCTAGGTATTCACACCCTAAACCCTGAACCCTAAACCCACCCGTTTTGAGCCTTCCTGGGGTCCGACCTGGCGTAGCCGGTCTCGCCGCGGTAGACGCGGAAGTCCTTGTGGAGCAATAGGGCAAGTCTCAAGAAGGCGCTTTAGGGTGTACCCTGAGGATCCAAATCGTCCAATGTAGGTAATATTTACAGACTTTGGCGCCCAATGTAGGTATTAGTTGTATACTTGCATACCTATATATCCACTTTATAGCCCCAGATCCCATTTAACTTTTCATATGCTTTTCCACTTGATTCTCCATTAACGGTATAATTTGTATACTTGGATCCCTCGGGGTAGGGTTAGAGTTTTAAAAGCTGTTGTCTCTGAAATTTAAGGCATTAGGATTCCAGGTGTGGCGCTTAGAGTCTAGGATGCTTGCTATGAGGGAAAAATTGGATCCAGGTGAGTGTGTCTCCTTTGTCTTGATCAGAGGCCCTCCTGGCTGTGTTTCGGCTTCTGCTTCAAGAACCCAGTTGAAAACAAGCCAAGAGAGCGTCACCCTAAGGCTCAGAATTGCCTTAACACCCCTCCTCAGTCTCTTACTCATACTCATACTAAAACTAATACTACTTTGTAACCAGGATTTTCGTCATTATAATTCAGGGGGCCCTGAAAATCGAGATTGATCAATCGAGGGGGGGGGAAGGGGGTGTATTTCTTATTACATTCCCTTGTCCCCTACTAAGAACAAGTAATTGAATGTGCTGCCGCAGCAGCTTACAGAGTTTCGGGACAGTGTTAGAGGACCCGCTGCGTGATGTCTCGGTTGTGGCTTCCTTTGAACAAAGCCCTAGCCCAGAACCATGGGTAAGGACACCGATTTCCATTTCATTTGCTTGGGAGCCTTACTGCTCGGCGGGTCCCTAAGATGAAAGGAGGTGCCACGGTATTCTAGAAGCCAGCCGAAACCCCGAACCCTTCATCCAAACATCCAAACACTCTCACACCCCTAATCCCTGAAGCCCTAACCCTAAATCCCTAAAACACTGAACCCTTAAAACCCTGAAGCCTAAAGCCCGAAAGCCCTGAACCCCGAAACCGTGAGGCCTAGAGCCCTAAAATTCCAAAACTCCAAAACCCGAAACCTAAAGCAACCAATCGTGTCCCGGGCTTTGTCCAGGTCAAGGCCCTTAACGTCGTATACGATGGCCTCCTGCGACAAGGTTTAGGTGGTACTTTGAAATTTTGAGACTCAGGAACGAGTACAATGTGGGAGTTTGCCAGTAATGGAGAGTCATCTGAAAAGAACAAAGAAAGGACATGACAACTAGAGTTATAGAAGGTCTCCAAAAAAAAGGCGCCACTTTTTGCGAGTTCCTCTGTTAGGATTCCAATTTATAGTATGGGTTAGGCTACTCCTGCTGTCTTAAGCATGGTAGTATATCGGGGTATGTATTGGGATCGCAGATCAGTAGCTGGTACTCTCGACTGACTATGCCCTAAACGCAACTTCATGAAATCTCCTCCCAGGCTTCAGCTACAGCTCTGCGCGCTGCTTGGTCTTAAAAAACTGCTCCAAACCAACGTGCGAATAGGCAAGCCGCATACAAGCCTTGGGGCGCTTCCGCATAACAACATGACAAAACACAGATGTCCTTTCACCTCAAACCTGATACCCTAAACCCTCAGTTCTAATCTTTAAAGGCTCTACCAGAAACCGGGAGCCATGAAGCCTGAGCCCCAGCCTCTATATCCTAAACATTAGGCTATAGTATATTGGGGTAATATTGGGATAATGGACAAGAAAATGGAAACTACTATGGTATATTGGGGTTATATTGAGGTTATATTGGGGTTGTATAGGGGTTATATCCTAAAATATCCTAAGCCCTTGGCTGCTGAGCACTAAACTCTGTGAGCCCTGACCTGGAACTTGCACCAGGCCTCCTGCTGTTCCCCATACCAATCCCGATAAGCCCATGAGCGACCCCACTCCCAAGTGGGCATGAGTATGTAGGGTTTAGGGTTTAGGGTTTAGGGCCAGGGACTGAACTCCGAGCCCTAAACCCTCAACACTTGAAAAGCTTAACCCTACTAAGGCTCTACTAAAGCTCGCCGCAACCCGGATGCTAAGTCTCAAGCTGTAACCCAAAATCCATATCTTAAATTCAACCCTCAGCCCCCAGACCCTGAATCCGAATCCCGAAACGACCTTGCACGCTCTAGAACGAATTTGTCCCAAGTCCCTAGGAAGAGCCAGGATCCTGTTAGTAAAAACAGAAGGAACCCCAAACCCCAAACCCAAACTTTCAGGGGGCTCAAGGGGTGGGATGAAGGTGGGTGGGTTCAAGGATCCTTAGCATGTAGTCTACTTTTTTCTGCAGACTTCCTACACCCCATCTTCCTTCATCCCACCTTTTTGAGCCCTTTGAAGCTTATGGATTACGCAACCACCCCTCTCATCTATACTTACCCCCCCAAGGTTTCCCCTAAAATGGGACTCTTAGGATTAACTGTAGCGCAAGGGGCGGGGCGGGGGGGGGGCTGGAAGAACCCATGACCCCCGGGTCCCAAACCCCAAATCCTAAACCTGAATTCCAAATCCTAAGCCCTAAATCCTAAACCTCCCACTAAACCCTAAAGCCCTCACTCTCAGCCCTAAAACCAAAGAAAACCCCCCAATCCTGGTTCTTCTGATCCCTCTCTGCGCCCGAGCGCAGAACGGCGAAGCCCCGGCGGGAGAGCCGGGCTTCCAAGAGATCCAGGAATTCCGGCCAGCACTCCTGGTAGATGGAGGGTTTAGGGTTTAGGGATTAGGTTTCAGGGTTGAGGGTTCAGGATTTAAGGTTTAGGGGTGAGGGTTCAGGGTTTAAGATTTAAAGTTTAGGGTTCAGGGTTTGGGGTTCAGGGTTTAGGGCTCAGGGTTTAGGCTTACAGGCCAGTGGGTTATATGCTGCGCTATATTGGTGGTGATATGCGAGTTATACAAGGGGTGATATAG
>CAJNIZ010046127.1:128415-141269 GCA_905231905.1 Symbiodinium pilosum | reverse complement strand
TTGGACCCTTAGGGTTAGGGTTTTATCGCTTAGGGTTTACGGCTGCCTCCTACCTCTTAGGCTTTCCACTGTCTGAACCGTTCCAGATGACGCGCAGACCCTGGGGTTTACGGCTGCCTCCTACCTCTTAGGCTTTCCACTGTCTGAACCGTTCCAGATGACGCGCAGACCCTGAACCCAGACACATCAAGCAGGCTCCATCAGCCTAAATCGCAGACCCTCGGTCTTGAACCCGAAACGCTAGACGTTATACTCTAAACCGTGCATCTGAAACTTTAAACCTGAAACCGTAGACCCTAAACCCTAAACCCTAACACCTAACCCCTAAACCCTGAACCTGAAACCGTAGACCCCTTTTTCGATATTTGGGTGCTTGACGCCGGGTCTGAAAGCTGCTGCAGGACATCCAGCGTGTTACTCCAAGTAGGGATAGTATTTAGGGTTTGGGGTTTTCTCCAAGTAAGGATAGGGTTTAGGCCTTGAGGTTGAGGGTTTAGGCCCTAAGCAGTTGCAAGAAGTGGAGAATCACTTGGAAACCGACATTGAAAATGCATGGATACTGGTTTATATCGGAGTGCGATAAACAACTCCCCAGCTATTAACTAATTTCCTCTTTGAAGTACCCTGTACAATAGCTATACAAGGAGTCTAGGACGACAATGGGGGACATCTGGGGGTCTTTCAGGAGTTCCCTAACCCCCCCACGTTACGGCCACAAGTGGCCTTAGTTAGCCTTAGCATGCTTAACAGGGGGACTCTAGGGGGAGGTAGTAGGGGGGGGGGGAAGTAGGCAGTGTGGGAAGCCATGAGTGTGTCTCTAAACTGGGGTAATCTCAAGAAATGGGATACTCTGAGGTCAGTGCACCCTCTTGTTTTTGAGTAGGCAGCTTTGAACCGAAGTCAGTCAATATCTTGCCCAGTCCCACTGCCCATCGATCAAAGAACCCTGTACGAGGAGCATACACTCCCCCAAACTAACATGGAAACCCATATAGCCCCATATTAGAGGGACTGTAGTCTTTATAGGGCCCCTTTTGGGTTTCCATTTTAGTTTCCAGGAGTGTATCTAGCAGCAAGTCTGCATAGACCCTTAACATCTGGGGGATTGTCAAAATGATGGTCCCTTTTTGGGTCCCTATTATAATACGGGGCCTAATACTGGGCCTAATTTAGGGAACCCAAAAAGGGACCATAATTTTGACAATCCTCCATCTAAAACTGAAAGCAACTTTCACACACCTTAAGCCTCTACTCTAAATCCTATATTATGCAGGCGCTTGTTTGCTTCAGTGGAGATATGGCCCTCACTGTAAGTACCCCACAGAAGGGACCACTATTTTTGAAAGCTCTTGCACTACCTGCAGAGGTAGCCAATTCCAAGCGGAAATATGACCCCAATATAACCCCCAAATAACCCATAATAATCCCAGTGTCCATTTCATTTTCCAGTGTCTGCTCCATTTTATTCTCCATTATTCAAGGAGCGCAAGAGGCAGTCCTGGGGAATCCGGCAGTCGCGCCATCCTCTCATCGCTACGAAGCCATGCCACACCTTTCCGCAGTGTAGAAGGCTAAAAGCTTAGACTACGGTACGGTTTTGGGGTACAGTACACTTTGAAAGAAATGCATCATTCAGGGAATCACCGTCCAAAACAACATTAATTAGTAAGGTTTCTGCGCATACTGAAGTATGTCACGACACGGGCTGCAGGAGCTCCAGCTTCTACATAATCACGAGCACTGGTCCATCTTCTTGACTGTGCTTAGATTAAGTACCATGAGTCTTACTATGCAAGTATTATCACGCTACTATTGTGACGCATGACTAACTCTGTGCTGACTAGTCATACTACTAGTACAGACTACAACATGACTGACAACAAACAACTCACCAGCGAGGCCCTTCGTACCAATCCTCACTGACTCAAGCCGTCACATGTAGCGCCAAAACTGCAAGGAGGTACATATGTAAAGGTTCATACTGGATGTATCCCGATCTTCATGACGAGATAGCTCAAATTGATTGGTCTCACCTCTAACCGCAATGTCCTGATCCAGGAATGCGCGAAAATGATCTCGCACTCTCTGGGATCTGCTGAACAAACAACTCAAAGCGGAACATCACCCTAAACCCTCATTTGATTTTCCATTGGATTCTCCATTATGGGGGGGTAGTATTCCTATATATCCCTATATACCCCTTTAAATGGACCTAGGCCTAGGCTTACTGGAGGTTTGCCTTAGAGATTCACCTTTTGGGATGCAGCGCTCTGGAAGCAGCACAAGTCAGAAAGATAACCCAACA
Source organism: Symbiodinium pilosum (assembly GCA_905231905.1). Taxonomy (NCBI): domain Eukaryota; class Dinophyceae; order Suessiales; family Symbiodiniaceae; genus Symbiodinium; species Symbiodinium pilosum. Next base: position 138,964 of record CAJNIZ010046127.1, on the reverse strand, counting down.
GGTGGTGATCCCATCTAACCCTACAACTTTAGGGTTTACACTCCCCCAAACTAACATGGAAACCCATATAGCCCCCCTTTAAAAGGACTGTAGTCTTTATAGGACCCTTTTGGGGTTTCCAGGTTAGTTTCCGGGAGGGTAGGGTTTACATCAAACTATGCTTGGAAGGTCATGGGGACGTAGTAAGTAGGTTAATAACCCCTATAAGCCATATGGTAACCCCAATTATCCCCAGTATTAACATACTTACTAAGTCCCCATGACCCTCCAAGTACAACCCGTAAATTGTGATGTCCAGCTTCTGGGGGCCTAGAATGCTGCTAAATACTTACTGTTCGCATTCAAACTCCTGCCCGACCGTTCCTAAAACAAGACACCACACTCCCTAAGGTGTAAAGGTACTGTAGTTTTGGTTATGTAGGAATGCTTGGCAGCGACGATGCAACTGAAGTCGCTTTGCAGCCGTTGAGACCTTTACCTTTGCCCTCCGGTGGATGGACGACATCTTGTACCACCCTTCATGCCCAATATTCGAGGAATTGCTGTATCATCAGGTTCTTAAGTGGTGCAAGATTATACCCTAATCCCCAGAAGTCGCTTCCATTTTATGTGAAATTTCTTGTCCATTTAATTCTCCATTCTTGGGGATAATCCCCCTAAACCCTAAACTCTAAATAGTAGTTTCCATGTTCTTTTCCATTATCCCTACATAACCCCTGTAGGCCCCTATATACCCCTATACAAACCGCAAGATTGCTTCATCTAGTGTCTCAAGCTCTGGGATGTTCGGAGCGAACGGCTGCACAAACCACGATATGAGCTATAGGCTAAACGCCGTGGAGGGGATTATATAAGGGATTATATATAGGGTACTTTTATAGGGCTTATTAAGCGGATACTAGGAGTTTAGTGTATGGCTCATATGGGGAGGGACCCCTTTGAAAAAATGTTGCCTTAGATGTTGGTGGTCTAAAGCTTAATTACGTCCTAGGTCTCACAAGTTGTAGGCGCGGGACTTGCAAAAGCACGTGATGTACATTGTACAGCGGCTACCGGCTACCGCTGCCCAAGAGGATTTGCGCACAATCTCAGGCGATGACAACCATAATGATCATAGCCTGACTACCAGATACAATTCGAATACCAAGTATTGGCTTTTAGCCACGACAGTGATAGCTGCAGAACCAAGAGTCAGAGGAAAGCCAACACGTGGCATGGGAAGAAGAACAGGAAGCTGGGAAAATCTTGACAAGCTCAGACAAGCTCACCTTTACAAGCAGCTAAGGTTGAACATATACCAACAGCTCAGGCTTGTGCTAATTCCAAGATTTGCCCAGGCAGACGTCAAGCCCAGGTGCTCCGTGCAAGTCGGCTGCAGAGAGCACACCGGCACGCCAGGGCAGTAAAAGGATGGAGTCAGCCGCAGCCAGCAACTGTGTCTCCACGCCTGAGGAAAGAGGGTTGGGATTTGGTGTGCCTTGGGGGAGCCGGGGAGTAAGGGTTTGGGTTTTGAGGTTTAAGGGTTGATACATTGAAGTCAGATAGATAGAAATTGATGAAAGAACCATCTACATATGTATATATAAACAAATGATGCAACGATAACGACATATTAGAACAATTGGAATAAAATATGGTAGAAACCAGTTTGGCTCAAAGGTGATGATTCCTGGCGTGCAAATATGGCTCCAAGGGATGACAATGGAGATAAGCACTGTCGCTGGAGGAGGTATTACCTGGAGGCGCTAACCTAGCGCAATTCATAAAGCTTTAGGGACTTCAGGCGGTGCAAGATGTCGTCCATCCACAGTCTGGCTACCAGTCCCACGGATAACGAGTTAAGAAAGTAGTGCACATGCAAGCTCCACATCCTTTACCGCAAGCTGGCTGCAGTAGATAGCCTCCCAAAACCAGGGTAAGTTTGGGAGGAGCATTATAGAAACGCCTTTAGAATAGGGATGATAAGTACAAATGGTAGTAGATCAACCCTTCTGTGGTGCACAGGACATCTTTACAAAGGTGGCTTTATTATCCCAATAGTATGCGGTCTTTACAGAGTCTACCATTCTTGAGCTTTCCACAGCTGTTCGGCCTGTACTAACGGAAGGGTTTCAGACTCTTTCCAGTTCCGTGGCGTAACCCTGTTCTATGGGATCGTAAAGAAGAATGAAACTTACACAATCGTGTTCGGATGGTCAAGCCCAGTAAGCTGCCCTCCGATGGCAGAAGCCAGGAGCATCATCGGTACCTACCCTTTAATCCCTTCTGAAGGGGTTATATAGGGGGTATAATATGGGCTGTATAGGGATTATATAGGGGTATAATATAGGGTCATATGGGGAGTTCTGGTTGTCCCCAATGCAGAAAGAGCACTCATCATCTTGCCTTGAGGACACGGGGCAGATGACTCAAGGGGGCTAGGAATAGGCTGTTCCACCGCCTGAGAACCAACATCCCACCCCTAAACCCTAAATCCTACACCCTGAACCCTGTTTAGGGTTAGGGCCTCTGAATGGAGGCACCTACTCATACTGAGGTTACGCAGACAGAGCTATGCTGCTTGACATTAGAACCCTCTTTGTTGTAGTCAACAATCTAGTAGCTTACCTCTGGTTAGCCAGGAATGAAGGAATCGATCCTGGTAGTAGTCCTTATAGAATCCTCATTGATGGAGTAGTTTCCATGTCATTTTCCCTTCTTTAACTCCCTACTAGCTATCGGTAAGGTAGAGGCAAAGCAGGCGTCTGCCATAGAAATCCAGACACTTGGTCTGGCGCACAAAGGGCCAAGAGTACCCGGCAAAATCGAGGGCAGAGAGTAGGGGCAGTTAGTGTTGAAAAGTTAACGGTTTAGAGGGCCATAGTGTTCTGAGGGCTGTTCTGAGCTTCACGAAAAAAGCCCTAGAAGTGCAGAGCCGTTCTGACTTAATGAAACCAGTGTCCTGAATCTTCTGTAAAACATGAGCAACGCTACGTACTACACCAAATGGCAATAAAGAGGCAACCCTGATACACATATTGACCATTTGACACGCCGAACAGGCCCTGACCATACACTAACTCCCCACCGCGGCCTTTCGCTCGGCGCATGGTTGCCCGGCTGAACTTCCGGTCATCGCATCCCATGACATAGTTTTTGAGCTCCTCCATGAACCCAAGGGTCCAAGCAACCAAATAGTGAGGCTTCAGGCTTCAAAGACAATAGTCTTAATGGCTCTTGGTAATTTGTCCAATTGGGTAAACTTTAGTCCCAAGAGCGGTTCTCAACGAACCAACGCATGTGCTTGGCAGAAGCCTGCCAAGCCCAATCTTTCGAAAAGTATCCACTAGGTTCCCCAGTAACCCCTTCATAAGGTTCCCCTTTTTCGTGATATTTCTATTTTTGATAAGGAGACCCGCAAATAAAAAGGGAAAAGGGGCACTACTGGTTTACCTAGTACAGCAGAGCGCACTGCTACCAGCTTCCTAGACCGGACACTCAAAACCAACAACAAAAACAACTTCATCTTCGAGTCTACCCCAGGAATCTTCATAGTAACATCCCAAATTCTAGGCCTCCCCCCCAAAGCTTATCTTCTCCCATAAAGTGCAGGATAGTCCCAAAAGCCAGAAGATAAGCATCTGTTTAGAAGTGCTTTGACTCCTGCCTCATTTACCCTCAAGCCCATCAACAAAGTATTCATCCTGCAATTTCCGGATGAGCCTGGAACTGAAATCCCCCTAACCAAAAGGTTCCAAGTACCAGAATAATCGGGGTTTGGCTACCAAAAACTTCTCAGATTCTAGTCTTTTGGGCCTGAAGCCCTGTGGCATACTTAGACTTAGACCTGTAAAATAATAATGCCCCCAGCCACCCCAAAAGCAAAAAACAAAAAAAAGAAAAAAGAAAAAAAAACAAGAGTAGTACCCTCAAACGGTAATAATGCATCCAGCCACCCTGACAGCACCAAAAGAATCAAGGTAGTGCCCTCACAAAATGCCGGCAATATCTTGATGTTAGGGGAAGGTTTCGTATCAGTAAGGGATGAAACATGATGTCCAGAACCTCCGATCCCCCAACCTAGGCGTCCCAAACTCAACAATCACAACATTCACTTGAAACACCTGATCCCCAGATCCACTCACACACCAAATAGTATATACATCCCTGTCACCCCCTTCCATGACCCTTCCCCACCCTCACCCCCGCAACCCTAAATCCTAAACCCTAAATCCTGAAAATCTCCTGCATGAATATTACCAGGCCAACTTCCAGGGCACGCCGGCCAGAGCCAGATTTCTCCAGCAGGCCCTGTGCAGCTTGACTTACTGGGGTGTAGTGTAGGCTGTACGGATGAGGGCTTTGGCTTCATGGGTGAGGGCTTAGGGTTTAGGATGCAAGGCTCAAAAAAGCTTAGAGTTGGAGATTGGGTTTGGGGGTCTAAGGTTTAGTGAGTGATTTGTGGCTTGAGGGATTAGGACTTGAAGCTTTCGCAGGTAGAGGGCGTGGAACTCTTGTAGCAAAACATGTGTGGGGTTCCAAAAACCCCAAACCCTAAACCGGAAGTCGTGTTGATGGTCTTCAGGATGCAGATGTTGGCAGTGTTTGTCTCACGGCCCCTTAAACACACATGGCTCATAGATCTCATATGTGGGTTTAGGGTTTAGGGTTCATAGAAGTGCTGCAGTGTGGTTATGCTCAGCTTCTAGCGGCTTGTAGTATGTTTGATGCTGAAAGACTGCGGTTCTGGATAAGGGCTCATGGATAAGGCTTACATGCTATACTTAAGACTTACCCTGCGCTTTTCTAACTATAAAAGTATACATGTACATAAAGCGAATGCGAGATTGCCACAGCAGCCTGAACAAGTACAACTGCCCGTTTCAGGTCTGTCTGAGGTAGAGGTGGTAGCCATGCAAGGAATATGCGACCAAACGGATTTGGAAACTATCCTCATCTTTCTTTACGTACTCCCAGTTTGCAGTCCATGTGCCATTTTCTTTTCCATCCGATGCTCAGTTGCTGGGATAAAATCCCTGAGCCCTTTCTAGGCCCCCTGTGTTAAGGGTCCAAACCCCGAAACCCCTAGATACATACGTAAACCCAGTTACTTACTTCAACTTTCAAGTTCTTTTGAATCCGATTCTCTATGAAGTAAGGCGGGTTTGTAGGCAAAGAATTTGAGCTTTGTTTGGTAGGGTTGGGCTTTACGCTAAAGAACTGGGAATAGCTGAAGGATGATATGAATCAGATCTCCGCCAAAAATCACATGGGATGGACATGATGTTTCCTTGAAGTTACAGGACTCCTCCACACTTTCCTGGGAATATCAAGTTTGCAAGTAGGTGGAAAAACGGGGCAGTAAAAAAAGGTGCTGCCTCACAGGAATCAGCCGAGCACCACTGCCTTGGAGTTTGAACTCCCGAGGAAGCAAAGAAGACCGGACACAATCCCCTTGATTCTGTGCTTTACAGCCCAAATCCCGTGACTCTCTCATCTAATTCCAAACCCAGAAGGTGTAAAGCAGGACATCTCAGCCAAACACATGAACTATAGTCCAAACTCCTGGCATCCCCGTTGATAAGCCCTAAAACAGGAACCCTATATAGTGCCCTATATAACCAGCTTTCCAGGAGTGTAGTCTAGGGCTCACACAATTACCCAAAGGCTTAGACAAAACGACTTACTGGTTGAACGGCTCAGAACTTCTGAAAAAACATCACCTTCAGCAAGAAATATCTCCCTGATAACAGATTACATGCTTCAACCAAGGCATAGAATACTTGAAAAGATGTTGATGTCATTTAAATAAAGTGCCCTAAATTCTTCAAAAGGGTAGCTGGCCTTCAAGCTCTCTAAAGACAGCGGCTTTAGGATGAGCTCTTTGTAGATGCGGTACTCCTGGCATGGAACCACGGAAAAGAATATAGGGTATGTGGGGATCTTATTGTGATATACCCAAAGCCACATTTGATCTACTTTACGGGGACTACAGGTCTTTGGGGTCTTAGAGTTCAAGGCCGGCATGGCGTAAATCCGAAACCGTGAAATCAAAATCGATAATGTGGAGACCTGCTGGTAGCATTGGCGTCTTTACACACTTGCCGGTCGCCTCCGTAGACCCGCAGAGGCAGGCCAAAGCAAAGCCAAAAGAATAACTGGCCGACTTCCTGTATTAGCCCTAGAGCCATGAAGGGCAACAAGCGACTCTGGTTGTGGCATTTTCCCCAACTCACAGCCCCAATACCTCCCCTAGGCTCCTGATAATACATGTATATGTATAGATCTATATCATATTATATTATCTCAATTCAAAATTCCAAGAAACAAACATTAGAGGGGCTGCGAAGTTTGTTGTTAAGTGCAATCACACCTACACGGTGCAAAGCCCTGGCTCTTACAAGGTAAACCCTAAGCCCCAAACCCTAAAACCACAAGCCATGTAACCTTGGCACCATAAGTGCTGAGCTTTGAAAGACTCGGGAGGGTTAGGTCTCCTTTACTACTTGGAGGGTCATGGGGAATTAGTAAGTGGGTTAACAATGGGGATAATTGGGGTTATTATTTATGTGGCTTATTGGGGTTATAACCACTTACTTAGTCCATATGACTCTCCAAGTAGGCACTAGATGAGGCTGATGAGAGGGTACTCGTCGTTGAACTGCCCAAAAAGCTAGTCCTTGCGCAAGGTCTAGGACAACCCGGAAGTAAACTCCAAAACCCTTGGTCTGCCAACCGAACTTTGAGACCCTGAACCCCCAAAGCCCCAAACGGACAACACACACACTTTATTTTCCATTACCCCTATAGGATCCCTACTATAGCCCAACCCAGGCCTTGAGTTCTGTGCCAGCAACCTCACAGCCGGGGCTCTCGCTCTCAGAGCTCATCACCTCCGACTGGCGTCTCTACTTGTGATCTTAGGGTTTAGTGTTTAGGGCTCTTTTGTGTATGTCATATATATATATATGTGTGTGTATATATGTGTATGTATGTGTACATATACGGGAATTTTGGGTTGTACCAGGGGGTTATGTGGTGACTATAGGGGTAAGTAGTAGACGGTTATGTCAGGATGCATGGGGGTATAGGCCTTAAGGTCTTGGGATCTTATCCAAATATTGGAGATCATATTCAAAAAGAAAGAAGCCGCACAAAGTGGAGCAGATTACAATACCCAAGCGAGAGGGTTGTAAGGCTTGGCGCCATTCAGACTGACTATAACTGTTCGGGTATAAGACCCTGCTCTGCTATTGTTTGGGTACCTGGGCCCTTAAAGGTTCTCAGTAGGAAATGCGGGAATGGCAGAGGAAATTAGAACTTCTATCATGGAGAAACAAAAGGAAAGACCATGGGAAACAACATCGAAACTGAGGTTATGCAGCGGAAGGTACCTACTGTTCAACCCAGGGTCTAGGGCCCAGGGTTTAGGGCTCAGGGCTGGGAACGGGAGTTTAGACTATATCTTATATAGGGATCCTCCAGTCTGTATTACGAACCGTAAGCCGAAGTATCAAATATTAAATGTGGCTGTTACAGAAAAGCACCATTCTTTATTTAAGGACCCGCATTTACAAAAAGTAGTTGCTTGAACCCAAAACCCTTACAATTTCGACACCCCCTAACCTAAACGGCTAAATCCTAAACTTGACTTCTGGCTGTTTGGTTACGCAAATGGTGATGGCTAATTTCAGGGGCATTGGGGTTAATTACTAATGGGTTGTAAGTAATGCTTCTGTACAATCTTTCTTTGCTCTAGATAGAACGAGGAAGCAATGAAACTCCCTACCTGTAGGATACTGAAAAACAGCATCTGTCTGCACTTACCTTGGGGAGTTTGCGGACCTGTATCTATCTACCTGAAGCCCTAGACCCTGAAACGTGGACCAACTACGCGCAAAAGTAAGGTCATCATCACCCAGCCCCTCCAAATACTTGGAGGCTCACGACTCGAAACTTAGTTCTATCCAGGGGCATAAGCCTCGATCCCCTAACTTCCAGTATACCAGTTGCCCCAAATTAGATTAATCACAAGTAAATAGACCTTCAAAGACAGATGCAGCAGGTTACTAAGCTTACTGTACCTCTGGTTAGCAACAAATGAGGGAATGGATCCCTATTTCCCCTATTTCCCCAGAAAAATAGTTTTCATGCCCCACACCATAGTTTAGGGTTTAGGGTTTAGCGTTTGGGGTTTGGGGTTTAGGGTTTAGGGTGGTTTAGGGTTTAGGGTTGAGGGCGTAAATTGCAGTTTCCGTTTTGTTGTCCCTTGATTCGTTCCATACACCCCAAACCCTGAAGCGTAAATGGTAGCTTCCATTTTTCATTATCTTTTCCATTCGATCACTCCATACACCTCAACCCTCAACCTAGGGTTTAGGATTTAGGATTTAGGGTTTAGGGGTTTAGGGGTTTAGCGTTTATTGGTTTAGGGGTTTCTGCGTTGTTGTCCATTCCTTCATTCCCTTCTAGCCAGAGGCAAGGAAAAGGCATGCTTAGATCACTACCTATGAGGGATTGGGAATAAGGGTATATCTAGCAATTAGAAAAAAGATTATACATCTTAGTAGGGCTTAGAGTCTAGGGTTTAGGGCTCTTATTATGAGGATCATGGAAAAGAAAGTGGAAACCACTAAACACCAGTCAGCAGGAAGACCATGCGGGATCCTTAAAATGAGGGTCTCCATTAAAAAAACATGTTTCGAGTTCAGAAACTGCAGAAGGTAGGGCTGACCTTTACTTCAAGGTTTAGGGTTTAGGACGCTAGACCCCTAATTTCTAAAACCCTGAACTCCGAAATGACACCCCAACCCTCTAAACCAAAACCTCTTAGCCCCAAACGCTACTCCCTGTAAACACCTGTACAATCCCAGCTTTCACTTATCTTTCATTTGATTCTCGATGTTCGTATCAAGTTCTATGTACCTATCCCTGTAACCATGCATGTCTACTTCCCTATAATCTGTACAGCAATTCCCGCAGCCCTAAAGTAGCTTCCATCCCTAACCCTAAACCCTCAACCCTAAGCCCTAGAGCCTAAACCCTAGACCCTAAACCCTTAAAGCAGCAACAAGCAGCCTCCATGCCATGCCAGTGACCAGGCCCAGGGCCCGCCTTTCCAAAAATCAGGGGGGCTTAGGGTTAAGGGTGGGAAAGCAGGGGATACATGTTTTTTGCGTTTCGTTTGTTGATTGTTTGGAGCTTGGGGTTCGGAGTGTAGGTAGGATCTTGGGAGTGTGGGGGCTTAGGTCTTAGAACCCTAAACCCTAAACTCATAAGTCTTTAGGGGTTTAAGCTTTTAGTCGCTTGCCTTGTTTTAGGGCTGGAGAAGACCTAAGGATTGGCGACCGGGCATTATGGATTGCGACTTCTTTATCTGCTATGAACTAAGCATCATCTAGGTTCCCCAGAAAACCCTAACTAAGAAGGGTACCCTTTTTCCTACTGTTCTGTTTTAATAAGGAGACCCCCCAAAAAAAAGGGTAAAAGGGTACTACTGGGGTACCTAGTCATAGGGTTGATGGAGCTGTTAAAGGAGCCCCCCAAACCCAAACGCCGCAAGAGGCCCAAAGGGGCCCCTACTGGTCTTGATATGCCACAAGAATCCCTAAGAGGCGGCCTAGGTTAGGGGCACCTTCCAGGGGGCCCTTATCCACCTTATTGCTAATAAGTGAGCCCTAAACTCTAAATCCCTTGGAGACCTATATATATATATATATAGCATGGAAGCCTAATTTGAAGCGAGCACTAAATCATTGCCAATGTATAGATTGCTTGGTTAAGGTCATGAGTGGGTCGATCATAGGTTGAAGGCGAAGGTTTCATGTAGGGTATAAGGTTGAAGAAGAAGACGAGGCAAGTAAGTTCCTGGGACTGTTGTTGGAGCCGAAACAGGACTAGGATAGAGATCGATTTCTCATCCCTCGGGGCACCGTCATCCTAAACAATACCTGTTTATCCCCATGCAGCTTTGTACAATCCATGTATGAATTACTACGCGCGTGACCCTGGGGAAGGAAGGTCTTTGGCTTTGCGAGTACCCTCTGGCCTTCCGCCAGGAATGTAGGATACCAGAAACCACCTAAGCGCAAGATCACAAAGCATGCCTGTGACAATCTTCTATGTCCTTTGTGCTCTGCACATGTAGTGCCGGCTAGGCTGCCAACACCAGAGAGCTAACCTGCTGGCAGGGGACGGTTGCAATAATCCCAAAGTCCCAGGTTTATCATTGTTACAACTGTTGTTATAATCACCTTTACGAATGCTCTTATTACTGTTGTTGTCATTATTTCAGGCCTGCACTGCAGAGAAGGCAATAGTCAGCAAGTAGGACCTTCAAGCTTGAAGCATCCCATGGAGCCATTCAGCATATTTGCCAGCTACTATTGTGATATAGGGGATATAGGGGTTATATAGAGATTATATAGGGACATATAGGTTATATAGGGGTAATGGAAAGGAAAATGGAAACTACTATCATGGGTTATATAGGTTTAGGGTTTAAAGTCTCTAAGGGTGCTTCCTGAGGTTCCATTTTGTTAGGTGAGGTTTTAACTCATTGAAGCCTGGG
>CAJNIZ010046127.1:112217-126537 GCA_905231905.1 Symbiodinium pilosum | reverse complement strand
ACGAAAGGGACTCTACTGGGAACCCCAAATAGGGAACCCCAAGAATATAGCAGGAATATAATGGAATATCAGGACCCTGGTAGGTATATTCCTATTATATACCTACTATATTCTTGAGGTTCCCGGTTTGGGGTTCCCAGTAGAGTCCCTTTGTAGAATGTGATGTACAGAATGAAACCCCCTGCACGTCCACAGGCCTACCCCATGATAGTTTCCATTTTATTTTCCATTATCCCAAGATAGCCCCAAAATCAGTCTGATATACTCGAGTAGTTTCCATTTTCTTTTCCATTATCCCAATAGCAACAGCAAGTCCTGAGGACAACTTTGAAAATTCCCCTTCTGGTTCCCAGGCCCCGACGACAGCACGGTCTTGGGCGGCTCAACATAGCCCCGCGCACTGTAGGGGACGCTGCGGCGCGGGCCTGTGGCAGACCCGACGCCAAAAAGCGATGTCAACTTGTTTCCCCACCTTACCATATTGACAAGTCATGCAACTATGTTACTATACAACTATATTACCATATTACTACACTACTACCCTAAATCCAACACAGGCAGTTGCTTGGGTGTTTTGATGTCACAGCACGCTAGTGACTAGCCATGCTGTATCTGAGCTCCACTGACCCCCTACAGTACACCCCGTGTGCGGATTCTAGACCAGTGTCCAATAAAAGCAGCAAGCAAAAGCGTATGTTTGCAGGAATAAGACGAATGACCGTGTGAAGTGACATGATCTGCTGGACAAAAAGAAATGGAAGAATGAATCTCCATAGTAGTCCCAAGTGAATCCCTTAACATGGTCCCCGTATCCCATTCCTTCCTTCATTCCTTACTACTCTCACTCTGGGTGGCCGCGCTGAGAACCGGAGGCCCAGGCGGTGCCACAGCAGTGGCGCTGCGAGTCGGCCGCGCACCACTCTGGGATGGGTTTGACGGCTGTTTGGGTAATACTACTTAGGCCAAACTAGCATGGAAGCCCAAAAAGAATGCTATGAAGTCTACTGCGCTCTTACAGGACAGCTGATCCAGGTTGGGGGAGGGTAGGTGTCATCACGTTTTCTGCAGGAAGAAACCTATTAGTCGTGCCGGGCAGGTTCGAGGGCGCTTGCAGATGGGAGGGGAGGAGCTCTATCAGTATCAGTTTTGAAAAGAAAGATGCGCTCCTTGAGATGTTTTTTCTGTTTCTCATCATCATGATTCTTGCAATCCTCATCTTACGGCTGGAGCGACACAGGCCCAAGAATGGGCAGGTTGTTCATGAAGCTGGGCCTTCTTAGGAGGAGTCGGAGGAGCATACTTACTGACCCTGCAGCGTGCAGGATTGCCCAGCCTTGCCTTGCGCCACGAGCACGTGCTGTTTCTTAAGTTTCGTTGAACATCCGAGTAGGATATCCTTGCTGCTTGTGAAACCGGCTAGAAAGTGCTTCCTGTGGCGTGACCTGCTGTAGGGAGCATTGCACGAAGCCACTCCGGCCATCAAAGGGCGTGCGTCAACATGCATTTGTTCATCTTCTCCAACTGCTTTCAGAGCTGTTTTGACGGAGAAGATGCAATGGAAAGCCGAGGCACCAATGCCAGGGGCAAGTGGCCGCCAAGCGCCAGCCGAGTTCTTGGCGAAGGCTCTGTGCCCTTCAACAAGCACATGCCACTTTGACATACTTTGAAAATCAATGCACCATGTGAGGCTCCCTGTTTTGGCGCAGTGTCAGCAATGCGAGGCTGTTGCATGAATTGACTGCAACCCCAATCCCTTGGTGTTGCCACTGACCGCTCCGGTGCCTTGTCGGATCCAAAAGCAGTTCGGATCAGGGAGGGTCGCGTGGCCTGCTGCCCCTGCCGGAACATGCTTGTCCCAGCGTCCCCATGGTCTGCAAGAATTTTGAATGAATGATATGCAACATCATGAAACGTGAATTTACACTTTCCGTTTCCATAAAAAGTCAGCTTTGGCTGGGAATGCCTCTCTTGCTCGTTGTGGAAAGCAGACGCAAGCACAGGAGCAGAACCCTCAATGCCTGGCTGTTCGTCGGAGTCTGCAGTGCCTTGCGAAATTTCTGACGGGGTCAGTCCGTGGTCACCCTGCGGTGAAGAATCCCTCCTACAGCATGGCTGGTCCATCAAACCAGCATGAGTTTGTAAAATGGCGAAGCCTGACAGACTGCAGCGGCTTCGCTTTGTTTCCTCGTCCGCTCGACTCTAAGTCTGAAGTTGAGCGCTGGCGTCCAGTCTTCAGAGATCCGCATGGCTGCAAAGAGCTACAAAATCACATGCTGTCTAGCAGAAGCCAAGCGGATCTCGGAGGCCTGCGGGCTCTGTACTTCGCCTAAAAGGACTGTGCCATCTGCCTTACAGGCCTTTCTAAGGGGCACCTGTCCAGAAATCAAGCTGCCAAGTACAGCAATCAATGGGCACGTCGAGCGCGTCTCAGCATGTGCGACATGGCTCAGAAGTTAGCTACGAAAGGCCATAGGGGTTCGTTGTGCACTTCATGATGAAAACGATACTCACTGCGACGCTCGCTCAGCTCCCTGTCGCCTTTTGGAGCCTACCATATTGTCGGCAAGGCTTGAAAGATGAAGGTCAGAAATGCTTTGCACCACTAATGTCCACTGCTCATGAAGCGTAGCCGCCAGCATGCAGAAATCGTGCGTGGTGCTCCAAGTGTTCGCCTTGCTGGCAGCTCAAAACTGCTTTTGCTCCATGTGAGCTATAGTCGAAACTCCTAGCATCCCCCTTGCTAACCCCGATAATACTCCACTATAGAATCCCCTATATAACCCACTTTAGGAGCTTAGACTATAGCTCATGTAGCTCGCATGTACCCCAAAACCAGGACCCGAGGGTTGCGTGCCGTCAGTGCTGCTCACAGATCAGGGCCAACACAGGCGGATTGGCACGTAGGTCAGTGCAGTCGTGCAATGTTGTTCAGACAAGGCTCGAATGAACGTGGACATGAAGTAGTATGAGTGGTCATAACCAGCCTGCATCCTGCAATCAAATTCAAGCAACAAGCATCTGAGGCACAATCTGAGGTGCCCGGCTTAAACTCATGCGGGGTCCTGAAGGTGACGGGCACCTTTGATTGCTGAGCAGCCGCCATGAAGGCCAGCGGCTGCAGCTGGTTCACATCGCCCACGAGAAAGCTGTCTGCCTAGGAACCCACCAGCAGTGACAGGAGAAGCTCTCTTCCGACACTCGAGGTACATACATCATCTGACACCGATGTGCTGCAAGTTTGCGTGTTTCTGACTAAACTGGATAAGTAGCCGTCCCACAGTCACAGAGGATGTGCAGGTCCTTGCCTGCATCGAGCATGTAAAAGGACAAAGTCAGCAAGTGTTTATTGATTAGCCTCCACGTTGAGGATACAACGAGGCCAAAATTGGAAGCTCCCATGAACGTTGGCTAGGCAAAATTAATCAATCAAGTCAAGTCAGGTCAGGTCAGATCTGGCTGCAAGGTACTGAATGCTCTTCATCACTCCTGCACTACCAAGCGCTAAGCAGCTCCTGCAGCACATGTAAAGGAAGCCTACAAAACTCCATAAAATCCAGACCATGTTGGAGTCTCTGAATCACAGCACCCAAAAATCAATGAGCGTGGCCTTTGTACTGCGTGACCAACTCCGTGGCATCGTATTGCTTCCAGCTCTGCAGGCGGGAATTAGCGGAGGGGGGGGGGGCCGGGAGGGGGGGTTTTGGAGTCGTCTCTCGGGAGTGGAGCAAACAGTAAATCCACGAAGACATCTACATCACTGATGAACTCTAATAAATCGCCGTAAAGATGCAACTGCAGCAAGGAGATCGTAAAAGCAAAAAATGTTACAGTCAAAGTGCGTAAACTTCCGTATTGCTGCGGTAACAGCGGTGACAGAACAGAACAGCACAAATGACAAGAGCGTACAGAGTTACAAGGTCACTTGTCAAACTTGTCGTCTTACGAGTAATGGCGTGGCAAGATTCTGTGGTAATCTCGAATGACCATGACAAACCTACTCGAATTTCAAATCTTACCAGCATTGCCAAGAAAGAGTACACTCATTAACGAGCATGGGTTTAGGCTAGCAAAGTCAACTGCCATGAGACCAAGGACGCGAAGAACATCGCTGAGGGCCAGGGGCCGGGTCCCGATTCAATGTCAACCCAGCCTCTTCATCTTCGCCCAAGTAAAACCTGAGTTGCTGTGAAGGAACTTAATTCAAGTTACTATATTGGGGAAACCCCATTATTTAGTGTATACATATATATATATATACCCATTGTGGTAATTTAATTTAAGTTCCTGAAGTCCCTGTATTCCCCCCAGTTTCCACTTCATGTTCCATGTTCTTTTCCATTTGATTCTCCATTATAGGGGGATAATATCCCAAAACCCTAAACCCTACACCCTAAGTTCCTTAACAGCAACCCAGAAACTTGAAGGCTTTCTGGCCCCAGGGCACTTTCATTGGGTTGCAGATCGGCGCGAAGGCGGACACAGACGTGTACCTGCAGTTTCCAGAGCCATTCAGACAGGGTCATATAGGGTTATATAGGGTTATACAAGGTTATATGCGGTTATATAGGGTTATATGCGGATAATGGAAAAGAAAATGGAACTACTATTTAGGGCTCAAGATTTAGGATGGATTTTATAAGGTGTCTTGTGAAGGGGTTCCGGCATGTCTCTGCAAGCTGAGTAAAGACAAATCTGGGAGCTTCGGCTGGGCACCCCGGCATTTAAGATCCACGCTTTTTAGGGTTTAGGGTTTAGGGCTTAAGGTTTAGGTTTTTTTCTTTGTGGGACCTAAACCTTAGGGTTTAGGGTTTAGGGTGGGTTTAGGGTTACCGACAAAACCACTTCACTACCCCCCTAGAATTCATACAAGCCCCACAAACCCCAGGCATGATAAGGCCATATACAAGTAACCACCCAAAATGCCAAAATCCCTACAAGTGCATAATCCCTATATAGCCCATTATACAAGTTTCCATTTCTTTTCCATTATACCCTATATCATCCCCCGTATAATCCCTATATAATCCATCCTTAACCCTAAACCCTAAAGAGTAGTTTCTATTTTCTTTTTCATCATCTCCATATAACCCCGCATAACCTGATATAACCCTGTATAGTCCTTTTCAGCCCGCCTGTCAGGATTCTTCAGTCCGATCGTCAGTGCGCCATGGCCGCCCATGGAGTGGCCGCTGATTGCCCGCTTGGAGGTCACGGGAAAGTTGGCCTCTATAGTATAATAGGGTATGTTTTGGGGTTATATAGGGTTAATGGAAAACAAAATGAAAACCGCTATAGTATAGTAGGTATATATTGGGGCTTATAAGGGGTTAGGGCTTAGGGATCTGTAGGGATATTATCCATTAAAGGAATGATATAAGAATATATCGGGGGGCTACATTGGTATTACTAAAGGGCCTCAGGGGATTGGGTATCTGCCCTACCTCTAAATGTCCCTTCACAGCCCCGAACGTCTTATCACACGCACGCCAAAAGAAGGGCAAGCCGAGGCTTGAATTCAGGGACCAACCCAGGGATATGGATAGATATATACATATGGGTTTAGGCTTTAGGGTTTAGGGTCAAGGAAGATAAATCAAAAATGAGGATTGTCCGGAGATACTAGTGGTCCCCACACGTCCCCACAAGGAATGCTGTCGGGCTTAATGTCTTTTTGCAAGGAACAGTTTCACAAAAAAACCTACTGGTCCTTAGTAGGGACTACAGGAATATAATCCCTCTATCACCCCTATGTAATATATTCCTGCATTTATTCTCTACTAAGACTTCTAAGGAAGGGTTGGGGAACTTTCGGTACCCCCAAAGCTATCCTAAACCCTGACCCTAAATAGTAGTTTCCATTTTATTGGCCATTATCCCTATATAACCCCACATAACCCTCTATAATAACCGAACCCTATATCACCAAACAAGGGGTTGAAGAACGTTGGCGCGAGCCTCCACAAATTCAGGAAGCTCCTGGACAACAAAATCGTACCTTGTTTGGCAGAGTAGGTTCATGGTGTAATCAGGAGATGCCAACCACTGAGCCATGACCAGAATACACTCAACCCACCTGAGCTTTGGGGCGGCATCCAAAACCATACTCCCTCTAAATGGATGGGGTTCTGTGGGTTCTGTTCTCACTGCATTGAAGGTGCCAAAACTTTTGGAGCTAGGGGCTCTTCAGATTTTAGCCAAGACCTCCCGCGCTCAGTGGAGATGATTGCCAGATTGGGTTTCAATGTCCAGTTGACGGAAGCCGCACCCCCTCTAACCGCTTCCGCACTCTCCTCTCTGGGTAAAAGGCCCAGGTACAATCTGTCAGACAGCTACCCTATTTGGCCCCTCATACCATGCATGGGGGCCAACCATTCACCACAGGGCCCTTACCACGGAGATGCGGGCACATTACTGTATCTACCTCAGTCGTCAAATTCAGATATCGCCGCCGTCGCAGATTGGCATTCTATTGTGCCAGTCGAGCGTAGCATGACACTATATGACTCCTTGTTCTGCCGTACATGCTGTCCGGAGCATAGAAACAGGGGGGAAAACCTCCGAAGCAACAGTTCGCGGTTGGTGCCGACCGCAGGCAGAAGCCCGCAGGCCACATTCAGATAGAGTAACAATGCGCTCAGGGCTGCAAACTTGCGGCCTTCAACAAGCACCACCCAGCTTTGCAAAGCTAAATCAATGACAAGTAGCATGTTGTAATGGGTCTTGTACTTGTCCGTCGTGGCGTTCAAGTAGAACCCAGCTCCCAAGCCAAAATCGTAGGTTTTCGGGTCCTGCTGAAGGCAGCACTTGCAAAAGCTGCACGGGCTCAACAACTCATGACCAAAGCTCTAGTGGGATCAGCTACTGCAGCGAAGTACCCCACAGCCAGCAAAACTCAGGCCCTACTGATAAAGGATGCAAAAATCATGGTCTACTCCAATGGGCTTTGTTCATTCCATTGCAAAGTGGATTTATCATTTCTTCCTGAGCGTCCACTCCAAAAAACTCGTTGCTCTGCCTGCCTTCCACCCCCGAACGCTGCCTAACACAACAATCACTTTGAAACTGGCTTTCTTGCGCCTCTGGTGGTACGCTGAGACCAAGCTGACTAGATCTAACACTAATTACTTCTCAGTAAACAGAACAGACATACCCACTACCAACATCGCGCTGACCCATGCCAAAAGACAAACCTGCAGCTCAGCTTCTTTAATCCCCTATATAACCTATACAACCCTATAATCCCCTACATAAACCCCATATGACCCTAGAATACCCTATAATCCTCATCTGGCACGCCATCGCCCCGCGGCGATGTGTCCGGCATCACCAGGACAACCTCCACAGTACTGCTGGTAGTTTCCCAAAATGGGGGAACCCCAATATAGACCCCAAAATACTATAAACAATATTATGGGGACCCCCAAAAAGGTACCTCTAATTTTGGAAATCCCCCTGCTTGGCCTTGCGACCCTTTTCTTTGGCAGGCAGTGCCCTGCCTGGTTGTCGCATGCTGCCTGGAAAGCGCCTGCTTTTTGTGAGAAGTTCTCATCAGTGCACGTCAGGCCTGACAGCCAGTAAACCTTGGTACACCATCGGGTGGATTCACGAACATGTGCTTGAGAACAATATTCTGTCAGTCTGAGAGGCCACTGGTAGCTTCTTGAACTCCGTGGTGTCCGGCAGGTAGGCAGCAAAAACGGTCTGCGTGTTGCCAAGGGTCCTCTGCCACGTGCCACTTCCACAAAATTCAGACAGTGACCCTGCATAACCCTGGAATCCCCTATTATCCCTTATATAACCCTACATTAATCCTATATGAGCTACAGTCAATAGTTCCTACCCAATTCAATGGACATGGGTTCCTTATTAGGGACTATATTAGGGACTACACTACACTACAAGAGAAACCCCTATGTCCACTGTTAAGGGCCCCGTAATAAGGCGAATATTGACAGTAGCTCATATAATGCTAGTATACAAAAAGCTGCAGTCTCATCAACGGAGCTGTCTATGGTCCTGGAGGTGAACTCAACTCGCTTCAGCATGCCTGCGGCAGAAAGCTTAAGCAAAGGCACTGGAGTAGTGATCTTGTTTATGCCTCAGCAACGAGGCCCTGCTTTCATCTGCAGGATCCAGGATTCTGCAGGCAAGACCCCCTGTATCTTAAAATGTGAAAAACAAAGAATTATTTACTTCGAGCATCCCCACCCTAAAGCTCTTATTGGACAAGAGATGTAAAGTTTCCTGGAAGATTGGGGAAACTCTGCGGTTGGGCACTGCAGGCATACTTGGTGGTTGGGCACTGCAGGGACTCTGCGGTTGGGCACTGCACGCATACTCTGCGGTAGGGCACTGCAGGGATACTCTGCGGTTGGGCACTGCAGGCATACTCTGCAGTCGGGCACTGCAGGGATACTCTGCGGTTGGGCACTGCAGGGATACTGTGCGGTTGGGCACTGCAGGCATACTCTGCGGTTGGGCACTTGGGCACTGCAGGGATACTCTGCGGCTGGGCGGATACTCTGTGGTGGGCACTGCAGGAATACGTTGCCATTGAGCACTGCGGCGAGGACAACATAGACTTTAAAATCTAACAACTCCACAGCGAGGGTGGGGAAAAACAGCCCTCGAATTCCTGACGAGTAAAACTTGTATGCGCAGAAGCAGACCCTAAGATGAGGACTTCTTCTATGCAGAGCCTTGGGATAATTCATGGCAACATCCCTGCTCCGCGTGGCTCATGACTTTGCTTCACACCGAAACGAAGCTTTGTGCACATCAAGGCGTACGCATAGAATCCCGAAACCCTATGCAATCTCCTTCCAGGGGGGCACCCAGAGTTTCGAGAACCCCCTGACATGGCCTTGCGCGACCCGCACGGCCGACTTCACTGTCAAGCTCGCCATGACCTCTCAGGGTAAGGGACCTTTACACCGGGATTATATCGGGAGTAGATTGTATAGAGGATTATATAGGGGATTATATGGGCAGTAGATTATGTAGGAATAATATAGGGGGTTTGGGGTTAAAATACTGACGAACTCGTTCGCGCCTTCCAAGAGGCAAGACAGCAGAGGACCTACGGACCTGATCCTACACAAGCGTCTGGCAACCAAACGCAACGGGCAATGTCAATCTGCTCGGTGCCAAGGCTACGCAAGCATCTGCAGATATCCGCCACAATATTTTAAAATTCTAGAAGAAGAATGCGCGACAAGCTACAAGCATCACTTGGTGAGAGATTGGTTACGGAAAGCCGCTTGGATGCGTACTCCCACAGAGGCGCCGGCCGATTTCAACGCCTTCTCACTGCCTCAGAGGAATGGCTGCAGCAGCCACACCGTCACACCGTTTCCTGGTCATACTATAATATGTTATAATGTACTATAGTATATTAAAATATTCTATACTCTAACGTGTATCTTCACGAAAATTGAAAACCATTGGGCCCGGTACGTCCCAGCGGGCTCTTCTGGGAAGCCTGGCCGCGGCTCAAAAGCCTTCTTCTTGCATGTATCAAGAACGCATGGGTTTCTTTTAACTTTGTGGTTTTGAAAAGGTCTGCAAAAAGAGAAATCCGAATTCGAGCGCTAGCTGACTGATGTCTTTGGTGCTGCCTCGCGAGAGACACGCGTCATCGAAATGGCACCGCCTGGCAAAGTCGGGCTTCGGGTTGCATCCCGAATAGGTCAGCTGTTCAATTGCCAGCTCAATAGACGCTTTCCACAGGATATTTTGGGGTCGAGAAAGTCCAACTGGAAGATCTTCAATGACTGCGCTGGGCTTGAAGCTGCCTGGTAGAGCAAGCGAGCCTGCACTCTTCCGACCACCAACGTCGCCGCTTCGTGTCACCTAGCACTGCACAGCATGCGCGGGTTCGGATCACACAAAAAAGGCGGAAGAGCCACTGCGTCGGCAGATGGAGATGGTGACCGCCGACTTCCAGTACTGGAAGTCGATTGCACAGAGGACCTGAGGTGAGTTCGAGCACGGCAGATCATGTCATCATACTCCATTAGAGCAGAGACAGCTTGTAAAACGAATGATACCTCGAAGACTTGAGCTTCCTTTTGGCTTGCCAATGTCGCTGCTTGCGAACACGAGCAAGCCCATCGCAATGCAATGCTTCTGTGTCTGGATGCAAACATCTGAATATGCACTGCCAAGGCCGGGAACATTGACTCGGTGAGCACTACATCAAAGCAGCAGGAACAGCGCTGCCCACAGGGATGCAGAGACATCAAGCGTCTGGCGAACTCACTCCAATCTCTTCGGCATGACACTTACCAACAGGAGTTGCTGAGCGCCAAGCATCTGCAGAGACTGCCAAGTCTGTGAGCACTGCGGTCTTCAAGGCTCTGAGAGCCCAGCGAGCGCTTCAATCCGGAGTGGCGCCACGGCGCTGATTTTGTCATCCTTGGGATCTGCAGCAGATTCATTCCCGTGGCTTACTGAGCTGGTTTCGCCTGATGTGAGCTGTCAAGCTTTGCACATAGATGTCATCAGCTACCTGGTTGGTGGTGCTACTTGAGCCCTGGACTAAATTTGTAGTATATCCCTTAATTGGTCCCCCCCAACCTAGTCCCCTTTAGGTCCCCCCCAACCTAAATTTAGTCCGTAGCTCACATGAAACACCCCCCTATCTCCCATCCCTCGAACGCAGCCTTCACCCTCCATGTTAGTTCGTGAAGTCTAGTCATGCGTTGGGATGAGGACTTGACAACTAAATATGATTGAGCCTAACGACGATCAGCCCCAAACTACCCCCAAAGCACGAAACAGTCAACTCTCCAACCCCAAACTTTCAACCCCAAACCTTAAACCCTACCACAATATACCATATTATCATCTAGTAATTTCCATTTTCTTTTCCATTATCCCTATATACCCGTATATATCCCTATAGACCACTTTAAAGGGACCCTGGTACACTACCAACCTTGGCTTTCCCTGTGATGTCGGAGAAGCCTTGCTGCAGGCCCTGGCGTTGCGAAAAATGTGGGGTTTGGGGTTAGGGTTTAGGGTTGAGGCTTTCGGGTTAAGTGTTGTAAGGTGCTATGTTTTTAGAGCTTTAGGGTCCGCAGCTCTAAAGGTGTTCTGTTATAGCGGATGTTATAAATCCTTTAGAGCGTCACTATGCTTAGGATCAAATGCTTTGGAGACCCTGGATTGAGAACCTCGAGTTTAGCAAGACCTGTTTCAGCGTATACTCTGAATCTGTCGAGGCCAAGCGTACCAAATAGGATCAGGACAGTGTGCAGTTGTTAGTGGGACGTTGACATGCTCGCGGAAGCATCAGAGCAACGGTGCAGTCAGGTACATCGTAGCATTTCAATCGCTTATCTCAAACAGCACAAGTTGGGTCCATGTGCGAGCATACATCCGGGGTCCCAAAGCAAGACAGCACAAGATATGCCGCTACCCCGCTACCTGAAATGATAGGAGGCATGCATGGCTTCTAAAGCTAGTTTTTGACGAAGTGATGTGTCATCACTGTGTCAAGGCATCACTTGCGCATGGGCTTCATGCGAGCTCGGTGCTGCAAGGACAGGTAGAGGTCACTGTACTTTCAAGTTCACTGATGTTCCCTGGCAACTTGGCGCAACTGTAGTATATTGGGGGTTTTACATGATGCTTGAGTTGCAGGGCTGCTCCCATTTGGGACTCAACAACTCAATGGCTGAAGGAGGCTCTCCTGGCGCCCTGGGTTTGGGCTAGAGGGCAGTTACCGCTTGATACTGACATATTGTGAAATTCTCAACATTGTAGGTCAGCTAACCTCTTGCATTAGGACGATGTTATTCCAGGCTACATAAGGGATCTTGTTGCTAAGCCCTACTGCACCGAAACCACTCTCAAGTCCACCTGAGCTATAGCCTAAACTCCTAGTATCCCCCTTAATAACCCCTATAGTAGTCCCCTATATAATCCCCTATATAACACCCTTTGAGGAGTTTAGACTATGGCTCACCTGGCTTCTCCCTGAAGTCCCCAGGTTCTCGTCATGCCTGCTGTGCAGACGATGCGGCTTTGGACAGCGCATTGAAGTCTCCGGACTTGGTGAAGGCACAACGTAGTTTCCCTAAATTTTGGGACCCCAATATAGACCCCAATATACTATAATCCTTATTATGAGGACCCCAATTCCCAAACCCCCACAAAGGGCATGGGATCCAAGCATAAGGCAACACAAGGCCGGGTTCCAGCCCACCTAGATTCTCGTACATGTTGTGGGAATATCAGGATTTCAAGATACTCGCAGGCTTCTTGGAAGTATACGCAGCATCCAAGAGAGAAGAGAGGGTTGAATGGCCTTTTGTACACGCACCTATGTGGTGAGACTGGAGCGAGGCAGGCAATTGGGATTGCAATAGCAAGAGCATCTTGCAAGCATTTGCAGAAGACCGCTGATGTGAGGGTTTGCCAAAACAGGAGCCCTCCGGAAACCCAGTGCTATACGGGAACTGTAAGGATGTTCTGGAATTCCTAAGTTCTACCGGGAACATCTTTAGACACTCTTATGTAGGATCGCTGCCGTCGCCGCAGCAGCTGCTTCTGCCATGCTTGGCAAGGCATTGCCGATCTTCGAGAACCACCTTTCTTCGCATGGAAGCGTAATTCTTTAAGGGACTCTACTGTTGATGGATGAAATCTTGCACCACCTAGGGGCCTAGGCTACTGTAATTCCTAGGACGTTAGGGACTTAAGGTGGTGCAAGATTTCCTCCATCAACAGCATCAGTCCTTTTCCAATCCCCAGGGCCAACCCTAAACCCTAAACCCTGAGCATCTCTACCAGCTGAGCGGTGCCCGAATCCCTACTCCTATTTTCCCTAAGGGTCCAAGGACCCAAATAATGGGTCCCTTTAAAGGGATTATAGGGGGACTGTATAGGGATATATGGGGATTATATATTAGGGTTCAAGCACCCAAATTATAGGGTTTTAGGGCCCAAATACTATGATATTCATGGTATTTGGGCCCTAAAAACCCTATTATTTAGGTCCTTGGACCCTTAGTGTATTTTATTTCGGAAACAGAAATTCTTGCGCTAGCTTACGTTTTCAAGCTCTTGCTTAAGACATGACTTTGTTGTTTCTGCTTGCGTCGCGTACGCCGGCTTGCTGCAAGTGCAAGGACTGGTTCGCTTGGGACATTAACAACAACACCAACAAAAACAACAGGTTACGATGCTTACGGCAACAACCTTGCTACAAAATTGCTTGCAATACCTTGCGAAACACAACATATTATCCGCTCCAGGCTTTGTTTCGAAAGCCCCTGTCCCTTCTGAAGGAAGCTTCGCCAGGCTCCCCTTAAAAATGCGTTTTGGGGCGGTGAGGTGTCCCTGAAAGGGTCGGTTGGGGGCTCCTACGACTAAACTCTATACCCCAAGTCCTACTTACACCCTAAGCCCTACACCTTGAACCCTAAGAACCCTAAATCCTTAACCCTAAATCCGACATCCTACACGCTAAATCCTACACCCTAGACCCTACGCCCTAAGCACCCCAAACCCACCAAACAGTCTCACGAATCTCTTCAGCTTCCCCGAGGTACATAGTAGTTGCCATGTTCTTTTCCATTATCCCTATATAACCTCTATATAATCCTCTGGGTTGGCCCCTAAAAACCCTTTGAACCATATTAGTATATAGGGTCCCTTATTAAAGCCATTAAGGAAAATATTGAATATCCCAGGGGCCTACTCAGTTCCTAATTCTTGCCCGAGGTACGAAGACGAGGATGGAGCGGCAGGGGACGCAGCCTCCTGCCACACGAGAGCCTTTCTCCAAAAAGGTGCCTTTTGGCGTCCCCCCCCTCAGGGGTTTTAGGTACACTAGTACACAGTGTATATGTATATGTGCTTCTTTATATTCACATATCCTTTTTCGGTTGTACTAATGAGGTCCAGGGTTTGCACGGTAAGGGCTAGGTGCTGGACCCTACATTTCAGGATTTAGACTTACTCATATATATATATAGATATACAGGGTCCAGGGCTTAGAGGGTTAGGTGCCGGGGTGTAGGGCTTGGTGTTTGGGGTACCAGGGTTCCCTACTAAAGTTTCTCGGAATAAAGCAAACATCTGTGCCGTAAAAAAGCAGATAGTGGCAGGCTCTAAGCTGCAAACCGAAGAGTGCTGCCTTTTGAATTCCTCCAAAAAGCCCCCCCATTTAATTTTCCCTAACTTAATTCGGGACCCCTTATCATTTAGAATCGCCACTTGTTGGAAGGGTATGGTAGTTTCCCAAATAGGGAGACCCAATATAGACCCCCAAATACTATAATCCTTGTTACAGGGACCCCCAAAATGGTAC
>CAJNIZ010046127.1:89160-111760 GCA_905231905.1 Symbiodinium pilosum | reverse complement strand
CTGTGGAGGTCCGCAAGTCCGTCCCGTAGGACCAAGCGACTTGTGCAAAAGAGAGCCCGTGCCGATAGCAAACAGCAGCCCTGACATCCTTGAGAGGAAAAACTAACTAACAAGAACAATAAATCACTACAGAGGCAGATTACCAAAAATGCAAAAAGCTTTGTACACCCATGATCCCGTCGCGACAGAGGAATCGACGTCTCGAGACCTCATATGTACTGCTCATTGCCCGTAGCAGTGCCCGACAGCAACGGAGTGCCCTGCGTCCAGCAGCAACTCCGAATGAACAGCACAATGGTCGTAGATCACGCTATGAACAGAGTATATACAAGTGTACAGCAGCCGACTATGACGACCGAGGCTTCAAGTACCTGTGGAGCAAGTTCTGAAGTGAGCGCAGGCGCCAGCAGCATGGGCTAGGAGCAAGGCATCTTTTCCATCACCGCTGCCCCATCTAGCGGCCAGGAATGAGCTGAAATCCCATGGCACTCAGGATGCTCTGATCATCTCTGGAGAGGGCATCTGATGATCGTATATGGTACGCCACTAGTACCAATCTCGTTCCATCCCAGGGCATAGTGCAGCGCAAGCGCTTTGGTTGAAAAGTGATGTATGGCCGGCTTACCTCAAGGAGGGTGCCCTTAACACCATTGACCATTACTTCACCTCCGCCTGTTTCGCACCATATATGCCCGCGGCCAAAGCTGCTCAGTGGTATCACCATGTTCTCTGACTGAGGGTGATTATTGCCGTCCCTGTGCGGGGCTGAACGCGTATTCAGTAGCAGGCTGATTGAAGAGTAGAAATGATGCGGGTTGAGGCTTTGCACCAGTGAGGCGAGCAGAAGCGAGACTGCCCTGAACTGCCGCACATGAAGCATTAGACCCACTGAAGCAGAGTACACGTAGGCTCCGGTGCTGAAAACTCCGGCCAAGTTGCCATCCCCACTGCAGCCATCATCCTGAAAGGGCCGCATACTCAACGGAAGAAGCTCTGTAAGCCTGAGAAAATCCGCCTCCGTGGCCCACTGGCGCTTCAATAAATCAACTGA
This sequence comes from Symbiodinium pilosum, assembly GCA_905231905.1. Lineage (NCBI taxonomy): Eukaryota > Dinophyceae > Suessiales > Symbiodiniaceae > Symbiodinium > Symbiodinium pilosum. Next base: position 110,709 of record CAJNIZ010046127.1, on the reverse strand, counting down.
GAAGGTCTCTGCCTCGCTGTGTCCCTCACTGAGTTCCGGAATTGCATGTACATTGACCGCAAGGTTGAAGCCAGGCTCTAGACAAGGGGACCTACTCGGAGAAGGTGAATAGCCTGCTAAGCTATCAGCATCCAACGGCTCCTCCATGGAAATGTCATGCTCCACTGATTCAGACTCAGAGCTTTCCAAGATGAAGGAAGGCTCGGAAATGTCCAAGACCTCAGCACCTGGAGCACAAACGCCAAGTATAGAGGGTGCCTCAAGCTCAAGGAGCTCCAACCACTCCTGCTCCGTCATGACCAATCCACTTGAGCAGCTAAGGAAAGCACATGGACCCGCATGCATCTGCAAAAATCTGCAACATGATTTCAAAATACACAAGCATGTCGACCGCAAATCGAGCGGGAGCACTCGACGTACTCCAATCCACCTCATTGTTAGCGGCAAGAGACCAAGGCAGACTCCAGCAAAGGGAGAAAGCAGAGTAAGCTGCATGAAGCGCATACGTCTTTTCAAGACGTCCAGGTAGTCCAAATTCGACAGTATTTGCGCTTCGGCATACTGCAAAAGCTTCCCATCACGAAGCCGAGAGTGTCCAGAAAAATCTAGCCAAGGTGCTTAGACACCTGTACAGCGAGACTGGACCGGGTTGCGCGATCCTTCTTCAACGAGCATCCGCAGAGCTGCAGAGCGCTGCCCCTGTTTGAAGGAGAAAAACCAAGTTGTTTTTTGTCATCGCTTCCCCCATAGGGCGAATGGGGTGGAACCGCCCCAGGGCATGATCCTCTACGCAGTACTTGATGACAGCCTTGAGGTGACGGGTCAGGGTGTCCGTGTGAAGGCCAGGGTTGTCCTTGTCGGGGAGCAGCAGCTTCGATTCACTGTGGTAGCTCAAAAAGGGCCAGAACCGCCCATCCGCCGAAAGCCAGGTATTATCGGTGAATTCTTTGAAGGCAGCAGGGTCCTGAGGAAGCTTCTCTACGCGGTTGAGGACCTCACGGAAAAGGCATAGGACCAGCGTCGAGCGCATACTCTTATCCAGCTTCTCCGGAGAATTCTTTTTGAGCTCTCTCCACACAGTCTGAACCCTAAACAACTGTGGCACGACTCCAGCATCAATACCAAGCTTGGCGTGAACTACGAAGGAGACTTCGCTGCGAGTCAGGTTGACCGCATCTTCGTGGCGCAGCGTCAGGCGAGTTAGCAGATTCACCTGCTGCTCAAGGGCTGCTAGCCTTTTGCCATCACCACCATGGCCATCCTTCTTATTCCAATCCCAGGTATCCCATCTCTGGTCACCAGAGCCTCTGTCCTGCCTGGAGTCTTTGTAGTCGCGACCCTTGACGCCGCCGCGTCCTTGGCCCCCTTTTTCATTGGGCTTGTTGTGCTTCGGGGCTGTGCCTTCAGCATCAGAAGGAGCCGGGGCCTGGTGCTTTGTCCCTGGAAGCATCATAGCAAAGAACTCCAGCTCCTGCTGCTGCACCGGATCCACATTTTCAGACATCGCGCACACTCAAAGAATGCTCTCGCTGAGCTTGAGCAACAGGCACTAGCAAAAGGACATATACGTCTCTTCGATGCTGCTGGGTCAAGCAAATGCGCTGCGCAGGCTGGCCATCGTCTGAGTACCCCCACTCATTGTCCCAGCGGAGAAGGGATCTGTAGTGTCCGGAGGTGGGGCAGGGCCTTGGTGAACAATGGCTGAGTGTACCATGTAAGGTCGTGTTTGAGTTGTGACGCCGTCTGAAAAAGTCGGGACAGCAACCTCCTGCTCAAAGTCCACGGCCGTGCAGTTCTTGTGACCATTGACGTACCTGCCCAGCTGAACCACCAATGCGCTTCTTTCTTCAGCTACTCCATTTAATGAGTGGCCTTGACTCCATCTTTGAAGGATGGCGGTTAGGGATGTGGCTCCCTCAGCTTCAACCTCCGCAAAGAGCATGAGGCCACCATAATCCGTGATCCGAACTGACCCTTCTTCTTGCCTTCTGGACTCCCACCTGGACCAAGTGGAAGCGGATACCTGCATGTACTGAAACAGGAACTCAGAAGCATCCTTCTGCTCCGCATTGAAAATCCATCTAGGCACTGCGCTGCGAACGACTAACTGGGAGTGTAGCAGAAGCTCTGCGCCAGCATCCGCGGCCTGCTTGCAGAGGGCCGTCAGCGACCTCAAGTCCCTGGAGCTCACCTGCTGTAGAACATGCAGCATGGCAATAGTGCTCGAGTTGACGTAGCACAGCTGATGCGGGCTACGAAGAAGGAGCCTGAGCGTCCATGGAGTAGCATCCCGAGCAAAATGCCTGGGGGCAGCTGCTGCAAACCGCAATATGGAAGTTTGTTGCACAGTGCCTGTAGCGCTCGAAGTGCGGTTGCTCAATCGACTGGTTGGAGGAGCCGTGGTCTGCTGCGACCTTTGCAAAACATGTGGAGTCGGGCTCTTCACTTGCGCCCCGCCAGCAGGATCTTCGGCCCCTGCTCGAAAGGCTCTGGCCAAAGGAGACCGGGCAATGTCCACCTGGGTATATGCCGCTACTGCTGCGCTTCTTCGGGTTTGTGGAGTTTTGGCATCCGCCTCCGCTGCATTCGCATAATTGTTAGCGCTAAGCAACATCCCGGCACAAACCTGAAAGAGAGAGGAGCACTGATTCGCATGAAGACTAAGGTTCTTGGCGCTGCTGCTGCAAAACTGACATGGCGATTTGAAGACAGACTTGAGGCTGCCGCATATACGCATGGCCTCCGCAGATACTTTCCGCCACGCTGTCGGATGACTCTTCCTCCCGTGCGTCTTAATCCGGGATTTGTCGAGCAGGATTTGACCACATAGCACGCACCGAGGACCAATGCTATGAATGCTCTCAGCAAACTCAGATATGTGATGTCTTTGTGCAAAATACATAGGGCGCCTGTCCTTCAGCAAGACGCTGGACCGATTCAGCGCACGAATCTGCTCAGGGACCTCCGGTGGGCTGCTTTGATGTTGCATGCAAATCTCCTTCTCGAGCTCATCAATTGACTGTCCCTTACCCACTGCGGCCTTAATCACCATGCATCCACCCATAGTGATGTGTTTCTCTAGGGAGTGGTTGTCGCAAAGCATTTTCTGGCAGAAAAAGCACTGAGGCAGTCCGTTAATGGCATGTTTGGATTTGACGTACTCAACTCTGGATGCATCATGAATCTCAGGGTGTTTGCTCTTAATATGCATAGCGAGGCCGGACTCATTGGCAAAGTACAAACCACAGACCGGACAAGAAACGGTGCTCTCTGCAGTGTGCACGGTTAGGGCGCATTCTCCAGCCTCAAATCCAGTCAAGCTTGTCTTCGACTCTTTGTAAGAGAAGTTGCACAGGATCAATGCCAGCAGAGTGGAACAGTTGCTTGTTGGACCCCTTCTCATACACTCTGAGGATTTTCCGCAATTGGACAGCCGTGGTGGCACAGATTAAATCAAGGGCTCGCCTGTCAAAACCAACCCCAATGAGCCCGTATTCAAGCACGGTCCAGACACATGATCTATAGATTCGTACCCTTTCGGCCTTTGAAAGGCACGCCCCAGTTCGAAGGACCGCTCGGAGCTGGCCAAACGCCGCCTTCGCCACGCTGCACCGAAATTTGGCTGATTGAACTTCGAACGGACCGTAGGAAAATTTAATCCCCAAATACTGAATCTCCGGCTTGATGGCAAAATAAGTGTTGCCCTTCTGCCCGGGAATTCTCAAGTGATCTTCACCTCCTCTGACACACACGAACCGTTTGCGAGCCTCGTCTGACTTTGTTCCTCTGAGCAGCATAAGGACCTCCGATTTGGGTATGTTAACCGTCATGTGCGCATTTTCCAGAGCTTCCAAAACAACCGGAATCTGCCCAAGCGCCCTCTCTAACTGCTTCATGCCCCGAATCTGCCAGCAAAGAATTTTGTCGTCGGCAAAAAGAGTGATTGTGCGTTTGTCCCAACCCTCACCCAATTTGGTAACAATACGCCGGCACAAAAGTGCAGTCCAAGCAGAGTAAATAACGGGGGCTACGGGGCAGCCTTGTCTAAGGCCGCGCTTCATCTGCACACTGGCTGAGTAGGCTCCATGGACAATGTCACACGCGGATTGTCTATGAACGCGCAGAATAAGTCTAGCTAGATACTCAGGCATGCCTGCGTGGGCCATAGCCTCGCACATCTCGGAAATCTGGAGATTGTCAAAGGCCTTTGACAGGTCAAGGCTCAGCGCCAGCCCACCTACTAACTCAGGGATCTCCGCACCCAACAGCTTAGACAAATGTGAGGTGGAGGAACCTTCAAGGTCCTTGCGTACAGAATGACAGTGTGCACCCACTCGAAGTATGGCATCAAGCGCTGACCCCGGAACGGTAAGCGAACTGAGGCGTGTGCTCAAGTACTGCCATGACGTAGGGGTGGGCCTCCGCCTTGAGAAGAACCATGAAAGCTTTCGTGTCGACCTCCATCAGCCCGATAGATCTCAAATGTTCAGGGCAACTCGGAGTCTTACCAGGCTTAGGCAGCCAAGCTAACTGAACCCGTGTCCAAAAACTTGGAATGTAGGGGCGACTTGCGCAAATTGCGTCAACGCAAATGGCCTCGAGGCTGGCCGCATACTCTGACGATCTAGCTTGCCATGTGCAAATCTGGGCCGAGCCCGCCGGGACCGCCTTGCCCTTTTTGACCTGAAGTATGGCCCATTCCCATCGCTGCTTGGAGACAATATCTGCAGGAGCGGGTAGCATGGGGGGCAGATCAGTGTCTGCAGCATGAAAGAGCTTTGATGCGTACTCCCGAAGGCGATCACCCTCTTGAAGCTTTGTCATGGTCATACCGCGCTCGTCACGCAGCTTAATTTTAGGGACGAAGGGCTTAGGGGCAACAAGCCCAACAAGCTTGACAAACGTATGAAAAGCCTTGCAATCTCTGCTCCGAGCCTCTTGCTCAATCTGCTGTAGGCCATTCAAGAGGCGCTGTCTCTTGCGCTGACGACAGGCCTTTTTCAGAGCCCGATGTGCCCTCTGAGCACGGCCATGCACCTTCATTGCCTGGAAAGCATGTCGAAGAATGTGCACGCACTGTAGCTGGCTGAGTTGTGCCCGAAGTCTCCAGTGACACTCAATCTCAGTCGTGACCTCCTGCAAAGGAGGGAGCTTGCGCGAGCTTTCCCTGCCGGGACATCTTTGTTTGACCGCTGTCCTGAGCTCTGAAACAGCCTCATCTCCAGGAGTGACCGCCGTGTGGGCCTTGCGAGTCTCCAAGGGGCTCTGTCTGTGTTGCCAAGGCCGCCATTGTAGCCTCATGTTGCCGGAGAGCAGTCTGTGCCCCGAATGTCTCCATCCTGCCAGTCCACTGTCCACAGGCCCACTCTTTTTGGCCTCAGAGTCCGCAACCTGCTGCCTAACCACTAAAAAGTCAATTTGAGTGCAGCCAGTGGGGTGCTCATAGGTGGCCTTCTTCTTGCCCCAACTGTTTAAGACCGTGAGCCGGTGTTTAGCCAAAAGCTCATTTAGCACCAAGCGCTCTTGTTCCAGGTCCGTGGCAGAAGCTCCTGTGATTACACCATGGCCCACCAAGGGAGGCTGCGACAGCAGGCTCATATTGAAGTCACCTCCAAGAAGGATCATGGACCGAAGTGGGACCTCCGACAAAACCTTGTCCAGCTTTGTCAAGACAGCTCTTCGCCTCTCCATTAATTTAACTCTCTCCTCGGCGCTGGCAGAGGTGATTGCATGCTGATAAAGAGAGAGAATCTCCCACTGTTGGCGACCAATCTCCGCTCGCACTCGCAACAGCCTGCCAGGGATGAGTTCCTGCCATAGGATCTCCTTAGAAGACAGAGCGCTGGTACGGATCGCTACCATAACACCATCCTGCCTAGCCCTCGAAGAAGCGCTGTGAACATACGTCCAATCTCCCCACGTCCACTCACCACTGCCTGTCCAGTGGGTCTCTTGAACCAGGACAATGGCCGCTCTGGTCGAGCTCCACCTTGGCTTCGGATGACAAGCCTCCTGCGTTCCAGCTGAAGAACTGTAGCCGCGGCTGCTGTCTCTGTACCAAAACTCTGGGAACCAAAACTTTCTGCGTTGTAGGATCTCCCAGTTGCTCGCTGAGCAGCGGAGGCCAGCATGTCGTCCTTGTAAAAGGAGCTGTGCTGAGGCCATGAAAATTGCTCGTTGAGTCCTTTGAGACGTGGTGGCAGTGTGCTGTAAAGTATGGGATACTGGTTGTGGCAGAAGGCAAGCAGGGACTTGTACTCAGCAGCGGGTAGAATCTCTTGAATACTCTCCATGATGGTATCGGCTGTGCCGAAAGACCACAGCTGCTTAGCCAGTGCGTCGTCTGCATCTGCCCGTCCCTGTTCCGAAACACCCTCAATTGCCAGCTGCTCTACCAAAAGCTCTCTTGCTCGCACTTGCAGGTGAACAATCGGCAACAGTTTCGTATCCATTGCAGCACGAAGGGCTTGTCTAGTCTTGAACACTCGTGGCGCTTTACTACTACTACTACTACTACTACTACTACTCCTGCTGCTGCTGCTGCTGCTGCTGCTGCCGCTGCTGCTGCTGCTGCGACTACGACTACGACGCAACGACGACGCATACTCCTACTCCTACTCCTCCTGCTGCTGCTTACTAGTCATCAATTCTATTGGTACCTCTACTCCTACCGCCACCAGCACCACAAGTACCAGCAGCACCACCGGCACCAGTACCACCGCCGCCATCACCACCACGATGACCATCACCGCTACGACGTTACGAGGTAATATCAACAACAGCAGCACAAGCAGCACCAAGCTGTAGTATAATCCCAGTTTCCATTCAATTTTCAACTTTCTTGTCCATTTGATATTTATTGGGGAATGATATCCGTGTAAATCCCCATTTTATCCTAATTTGGAGAAAGCCTTTAATAGTCAGTTATCATCCTAGATTACTAAACCCTCTATTAAAGTAGTTTCGATGTTGTTTTCCATGTTAACTTATGATCCTTAATTATTGGGGTCACATCCCTATATAATTCCCTACGTAATCCCCTTACATAACCCGTATATAACCCCCAATAATCCCCTACATCATCCCTAACATGATTCCTATATGAATATGATCCCCTACAGCACATAAACTCCTACATAATTCCTCTCTATCCCCTACATTGTCCCCTACATAGTCCCCCAACATAAGCCCTATATAACCCCTAGATAATCTCCGACATAATCCCGATATAACCCCCATATAATCCCCGACACAAATAATGCTCATATAACCCCATATAATCCACTATATAATCCCCTACTATGTAAGCGCAATATAATCCCGTACATAATCCCCAACGTAATCCCTATATAATTCGCTACATAATCCCCTATACAATGTAAAGAATGCCGCCTGGCGCTGCAGCTGAACCGCACTGGCCTGGCGGGATAGGAAAGAGCTTTCGGCGGATTTCATTACTGTCTGAGAGGAGTTTTGGAGGTATACACTTACTGAGGGTAAGTGCGGAATAAGGGAGAAAAAACAATAAGGGCTTGGGGCTTTGCAGGGAATAAGGGAATATACGTGCTGTAATGGAGAATCAAATAGAAAAAAAAAACAATAAGGGCTTGGGGCTTTGCAGGGAATAAGGGAATATACGTGCTGTAATGAAGAATCAAATAGAAAAGAAAACTGAAAATGAAATGTGGGGTTTACACTGGTTTACAAGTGGAACATAGGACTCATTACCTGGGGTCAGTAGGGGCGAAAGGAATATACCATATAGGGATTCTGTCCGGTTTTTCCCTACCGACCAACCCACAGTAGTCCCGTTTGAGAGGAGTTTAGGAGGTATATGGGTGGTTGTCAAAATTATGATCCCTTTTTGGGTACCCTAAATATTAGGTGTCGTATTAAAGAGAGGGATCCAAAAAGGGACCATAATTTTGACAACCACCCATATACGTAGTTTCTTCTAAGCTTCATCCTGCAGGGCTACCCCAGATCCCGGAGAACAAGAACCCTGTTATGGTCACCCTCTCTTGGGTTGTTGACAAGGGAACAGACCGGGCATCCTCAGTGCAACCACATTCTGCAGAATCCACAGGACCATACGTTTTAGGCTAGAAGTGCTGAATGACACCATGAGTGAAATCGAGTCAGTTTGCGAGCCAACTGCTCTCTGAGAGCGCGCCTCCATCTGCCCAGACACCAGAGAGAACTGGTAGTAGCAGGACCTGGAGAGTCGAACCGTTGCGCCCAAGCCGCCAGCAGGAGCCACTCATGGGGAGCATATCTTGGACTCACCTTCTCATTCTTTCGGGTCAGCTGCATCCAAGCTGCAGCCACGATCGGAATGCCTCGTAACATTGTCCAGCCTGGGACGGGTCAGCGTGCAAGTGACGTCTTCATGACTCTCTGATCCTAGTGGCTGCTGCTGCAACAGGTGCTACAAGGCATGCTACGCCTCTGAGAAGCAGCCTACACCAAAATTGGCAAAGAAATGCTCCGGAGCAGCGGCCTCGTTCAAGGTTCCTCTCCAGCTGCTGTCGCACGTCAGTAGGTATGGAGCTAACCTGCCCATTTGATCAGAACAGCTTCTCCGGCGAACTTCGTGGCAGAGGCTGATCATCTAATGCTTTCGCCCTGCTTTTCTATACAGGGCCACGGGTACTTCAACATCACAGAAAATGGACTAAGCTTTTAGCAGGATTATCCGTCAACCCCGGCCTGACGGGGCGAGCGCACCGTGAAGCCTTCCTTGCTGCGTGTTCCTCTACTCTACGTCTCTTTCTCACGTCTCAGGCCTCATTCAGGCCCCTCCCACAGCCTTCCCCTGCCTCTACTAGCTTCGCTTCTACCCCCAGCCCCAGCCCTGCATTCGGGGTGCGCACCCGCAGAAATCGTCGCGTGAGCCCTCGCCTTGCGTGTGCAATGGAGGCTCAGGCTTTGTCGTCGTCTAGCCCTCGCGCGGAGGCTCAGGCTTTGTCGTCGCCTAGCCCTCGCCAGAAGGCTCAGGCCTTGTCGTCAGTCGTCAGAGTCGTCAGCCATCGCCCCCCCAGTATTCGTTGCAGGCTCGTTTTTTTTGAGAGGTTGCCCCTAAACCTCCTCCCCCCTCCAGGAACCCGCCCAAACGTGTTGAGAGGTTGCCCCTCGGCCTCCCTCCCAGCCTCCCTCGCGGTCCCGCTCACATACACCAGGACACCTACACCGCGCACAAACACCACAGCAACTACACCGCGCCAGTACTTCACAGCACCTCACACAGCATAGCACCTACACCGCGCCACGTACACCGCAGCACCTACACCGCCCACATACACCACAGCACCTACACCGCACCATGTACACGAGAGAGCCTACAGCGTCTCCTTTTTATTCGTAGCGCTAAACCACGACCGCAGCACCTAGAACACGGCGAGATACGCGTCCCTTGCTAAAGTCGAACTGATTGCTTTCGGGATAATGGAGGTCTAGTTTTTTTTACTGATTCAGGGCTGTGCGGGCATTGCCTAGCCTATCCGTGGCCCCCCCCCATTCACCCCTTAAATAAGAAGTGGCAGGCCTCCTGGACAGTGCACCAGGTGCTGCGGGAAGTGCGGTCAGTTTCTCGGCCAGCTCCACAGGGTCCTTCCAGCTTATATCATAGGGTATATATAGGGGATATATAGGAATAATGGAAAAGAAAAAAGAAACTACTATTGTAAAAGGGTATATATCGGGATTATAGTAGGGAAGAAGGGAGCCACTGTCAACCCAATCCCGCCTGAAGAATCCACTTGCAAGCTGACACGAGGTCTTCGCGACGTGAAGCAACTTGTGAGTTACAAACGACGCACCTGGGACCCGACACGCACAAAGCTGACATTGCGGTCTGTGTGTTGGAGGTCCCTAGTTGCATTAAGTATGCGAGATTCAGAGTACGTGCTCGACGCATTAGTACACATAACTTTTATCGGCTGCTTCAAATGCTCAGAGCCCAGCAGACACTCCATTATGCCAAGCAGGCTTTCAGGTTCTGCGCCACCATGAAAACCTCCAAGCCTTGCAAGGTATGGTCAGATTCACAGCTGCCTGGCTCCCTACATGGCACTCAAACACGATCTTCAACAAAAGATTGCAAGGCAAGCTTGCTGCCATCTTCGAAAACAGTGGCTGTCAGCAGAGGGCAGTGGAGCTTCAGACCCCACATGATCCGACATTGTCAGTCAAGTCAGCCCTACTTCGCCCATCTGACTTCACGCGTCTCCTGTATTGGGGCACCTGGGCTCACCGTGCCATGTTGTTGTTGCCCTACTGCCAAGGAAGACACGCGATGTTGTGGGAGGGAAGAGCAGGGTTGTAGCTGCTTTTCAGTGAGCAAATGCCAAACTCCAGCTGTGCAGGATAAGTCAGGCTGTTGTCTGGAGAAGAGGCTCAGCATGTATGACAATGACCTTGCTCTCTTCACAGTGCTGTCAGAGCCACTGCGCAATTCCTGTTCTCTGCATCACTGCCATCCGCCGGATTCCACCAGCTGGACTGATACGGGAACTGGATAGACATGCCATGACTTCTTCACAGGCAATTGACGAATGACCTGCATGTCCAGCGCGCTCAGACTGAATGTGGTTGAATGATATCTTCAGAGCAGTGTCAGAGCCACTGCGCAATAGATTGAATTCTGCATCACTGCTTGCCCGCAGCTTCTGCAAAGGCAACGAGCCGCACCACACAAGAGCACTCCGCAAGGAAGCCACGCACAGATCTTAGAAACTCAGCAATCTTGACATTAAAGTGTCATCTTCACAGTGGTGTCAGAGCCACTGCGCAAATTCTCTTTTTCTGCATCACTGCCAACCACATTCCGGCAACTGCCCGAGCTTGTCGAGTCGGTAACAGCAACAAGCACCCGGCAACAGGAGATGGGATGTCTCATGAAGGTCTCAAGACGATTTCCAACAAACAACCCCACAAAAATTCCAGAGGCTGCACGTCACGGTTTGCCGTCGAGGCTCTTCAACCGGTGTGCTAGTCGGCAAATGTGCTGAGGACAAGGCGTGCCAACTGTGCCGCCCGGACGCAGGCCTCAAAGGAAATCCGAATTATCGACATGCACTCCTGATCACTCCTGTGACAGGTGTAAAGTGAGCAGCATTAATAATGGCTAGGATGACTGACTACAGCTATCACCTAAACTTCTCCTTGTGTAAGAATACCCGAGGGTCTTGCCTTGCTCCAAATACTGAGAGAAGTGGGGCGCCTCACGGAGAGTGAGCCAAGACTACCAGCAGGGCAGCAACTTTCAGATACGGCGTCAGCGCAAACTTGGCTGCTTCACGCTGCAGGCATGGCTCGGAATTGCCAAAAGCAGCCCAAAGCCGGCCTTCTCTGGGAGCAGCTCTCTGAGTTTTTCCGATGACGCCCGTAGCTGGCCCTGCCAGGGCAGCTTTGACTTCAGTGGAACCAACGTGTGCGCAGACTCTCACCTCAAGTTGCTTGTACTGCGACTGGACGAGACGAAGCCGCAGAACCTGCGGTTGAGGAGAATGATGGTAACGTAAATCTCTCAAACTGTTGTCCAGAAAATGTCTGTGCTTGCGCGGCATGACATGAAAATGCATGAATGATGTGCTCAATTTGGTCATTGCTGCGTTAGATTCACAAACTAATAGTTGTGGGTGCGCGAATGACTGTGATACTTGATTGCAGACGAGATGTCTGACGGGCCTCAGAAGCGATCTCTTGGATCTGCTGGCTCTGGGCAGCGTCGGCACTGGCGTGAGAGCCACGATCCAGATGCACGCACACTGTTGCGTTGAAGGGTGTTTGCAATTGAATTCTTGATGTGCTCAGTGGTTCTCGTTGGAAGGGCAAGTCTCTCAGACATCCCTGACTTCTACAACTTGGCGTCTTCAGCAAAGCAAACTGAGAACGACGACGCTGCATGTCCCGACCACCTGATGGCTCTATGTCTGCGTTGGGGGCAGTTTGTAGATACCCCAGATATCAGGATCCAAACCAGCAGCCAAAAACACACGACCCAAGTCGCTGATCCGGTTCTAGCTATCCAAACCCTGGGCAGCCTGTCGCACGTCGCTGCAGCCACTCGGGCAGGCGCCTAGCCACAAACACTTCTTGAACTGTGTTTGAAGGAACTCGGCGTGGCGAGCGACACTAGTTAAGAGTTACTATGGTTAACATCTTCACCATGCATATCATGAGGGATCCTGCCCTTGCCTCTCAGGTACCGAAAAGCTTCCCAGTACAAACATGCCGGCATGAATGCCTGCAGCGACATTTCGGCGGTCACGCCTGAGACACTTCCAGAAACGTGTAGAAATGACATCTCAGGTCTTGAACCGGGAACATACTTATCTCCAAGTTTCATCCAGACTGGAACTGGCAAGCAGAGGGAGAACAAAAGGTTTCAAGACCAAAGCAAGACCTCGACTGCTGAACGAAGCAAGCCCAGAAGTACTGTGCAACTGCTGTGGGGGAGCAGGGCCATCAAACTGCGTTACCCTGTGCAAGGCTTTTGAAAAACGTACGGAGAAAGTTGAAAAGTTGACGGGGTGGCAGGGAAACTGGCCAGGTCACACCATCTGTCTCTGCATCCCAGTCATGTAGCTTCAAAACAAACAACAACCAGGCAGAACACCCCAGAATCCTGCCATGATGCCCTTCGTTTTATCCTACCAGAAGCTTGTATGTCGAATGAACCATGATCACCCCTTAATGCTCTCATGGTGCAGCACATTAGCGCGCTTGCACTTGGACAGACTGAAAAACTATAACAAAAAAAGTAACAATAGCAGTAGCAGCAGCAGCAGCAGCATTGTGAAAATCACGGAGCCAAATAAGGTGCAAAGCCAGCTGAGGCTAGAGCCGAAGGTAGACGGTCAGAAGCCCATAAATCCGCCATTAGCGCATTCGAAAGATCAGCATCTTTCTGGCACAGCGCATAATTTCATGTGCACATGCGAACGCATCTTCGGCTTTGCCACCTGAATGTTGCAAAGAACTTCTCAGATCTAGAGGCCCTGTGCTGTAGAAAATTGGTTACGGTTCGCTACGCTTGGTTGCTGAAGACGACAATATAAGGTGAGCTCAGGAACCATGTTGGGCTGAGCGCGATCCATATTTGAATGACTCTGGTACAGCTGCGCACAAGCATAAGCACATGTCTCCAACTGTGCTGTGCAAGAGATGAGCCGACGGTGAAGAACTCCGAAATGGCTCCGTCCACATGGGCAGAAGGAGCTCTGACGTTCTTTGACATGCTGCCAAGCGCCGGTGTTCAGGTGACTGTCCAGGCGTGTGCTGCACTCAATCCTACATCACGAAGCCAGGGAATGTTGCCAGTTCTTCGGAGATGCGGATGCACTTGCTGTCTCTGAATCTTGGAAGGCTGCTTGATGCCATGGTTCTTCGCAACATTCTCGCGATCGCCACAGACTTCCTGGAGTCGCGGCAACCTTCCGCCTTGGCGATCAGAGTTACATCTGGCGGCCAAACGCGGCTCGGAGATGCGACCATGATGGTGTGGAAAATGCCTCCGAAACACAGAACTATCCTGAAGAGCGCCTGGAGGCTCAGGCTAAACACTTCATCATCTACGGTAACTACCTGGTGGCTTCAACAAGCACTGGTGTGACCTGGTTAAGTGCCCTTGATTATCCTTGATTCCTCCATGCAAGGTGATACGGATCTTTCGCGACCATGCGTTGGGCAGGTAGCTGTAGCTTAACTTTGAATAATGTGCACTCAGAAAAACAAAGCAACTTGTTGCCCAACACAATGTTCAAGTTTTTTTGACTGACCTGGTCAGATGAAGCAACGAACGCATCCTCAGACAAGTGCAGGTCGACTTCGCGTTCAGGACTCTGAAGGCCGTGAAGGCTGCAGATGCAGCATAAGGTGAGCTAAAATCTAAACTCCTAGTATCCCCCTTAATAAGCCTATAATGGTCCCCTATACAATCCATTACAATCCCCCATATAACCTGCCCTTCAGGAGTTCAGACTACAGTTCAGGTGAGGTTGAGGCGCGTCATTCCGACCGCTCGTTCGCTGCCATTGCGACGCGTGGCCTGACCCCCCAATCATCAGACAAGCTTGAATGTTGCTTTGATCTGCATAGGGGCTTTTTTGCTGCACCAGACTCAGGAGGCCTGGTAGAAAGCCGTAGCCCAAGTACTTACTCACTACTGACTCATACAGTAGTCACCATCTGCGCGCGGTTCACGGTCAAAGGTCCCTGCACCCACGGCCGGCGGCAGGCAGAGGAGCCCGCTGCATCGCCTGGGGCGCCTCCACAGGTAAGAGAAGCGGGGCTCCGGCAAAGACATTCTGCTTTCCCAATTTTTGTCCTGTTTAGCACAATCCCCTTTTTTGCTTCAAGATGCTTTGAGCAATCAACTCGGAGAGAGTAGATTCGAAAAGGATTGCTTACTCGGCCTGATGAATGGAGTCAGAAGGATGCAACTAAAAGGAACGCTTGGCAACAAAAACGCAAAAGAATACGTAGGAGAAGCCAAAGGACCACTGCCATCACCACCATCGCTGCCACCAATACAGCTTAGAAGACTTGACCCTTCAAGTTATGTCTGCCTGAATAGCCGCTGTGTCCGCTCTGCGCGTTGAGCAGGAATGCACGACCTCACAAAAAAATTGCCTGATGTCCAGAAATGTTGTTCCTCCTATCTTGCCCTGCAGGCTTCGAAGTCTGCATTCAGGAGCCAAGCCTAAGCACTCCTGCTCCAGGGAGCCACGGATGCAGACAAAACCGTCAGGGCCTTGGCCACATGTTGAGATTTGACTTAGGGAATGCAAACCGAAGAGACATCTCGAAGGACCGAACCTAGAAACCTACAGATCTGCTTGGGTGGTGACCTATCCCTGGAAAGTCGCCATGGGCAGGCAGGCTATGAATGCGGCCAGCTGCATGTTAACTATCTTGACCTTTCACGCAACCAGCTCCTTGTCGCCTCAACTGATCCCCATCCCTTGCATCCAACAATCCAACTTTCGATCCAGCCTGAGAGGCAGGAATAAACCGCTGTCAGAGGCAAACAATTTGCTCAGGGCACTACCAAGGAATCTGTGGATCTCTCCCGGTGCCAGAAAATCGTGCCAGCCCCTGTCAAGTCGGTTCGCCTGGCGACTCAAGCTCTGCCTCAAGGGCTCTTGGCACTGCAAAACCAGAAGGTGATAGAAATGACTAGAAAAACAGTGGGATGGAGAGAAGAGAGCAAGAAAACAAAAAACAAAAACAAAACACACACAAAAGACACATGTGCATCTGCATCTGCTTGACGTCTTGCAAGAACTCATCGTCAGGAGAAACATGTCAAACCACCGCAAATGGCTGGGACCCCTCCGCAAGGCTCGCGCTAAATCCATCGATCCCCAAACCCCTAAACCCCTAAACCCTAAACCTCAAGCCCTATGTATCCCTACATGCGAGCCTTGAAGGTCCACAGGTCGCTCTTTTTCTTTGGAGCAGGGCAGGTCTCGCCACCGCCTGGGCAACATCTGCCCAGGCTGGCGTCTCTATATGGGGTATAGTCTAAACTCCTAGTATCTCCTTAATAACGGCTAAGGATTTTTTTCTTAGGCATTCAGGGTTTAGGGTTTAGGATCTAAACTTGGAGTATCCCCCTTAATAGCCGGTATAGTAGTCCCTTATATAATCCCCTATATAACCCCTTTAAGGAGTTTAGACTATAGTTACTACAATAGCTCATATAACCACACCCAGCACATGGCTATTCTACCAGAGGCAGAGAGGAGCTACATCACCAAGAACCTATCATAGTTACCTATGATCATTTATGATTTTTGCTCCAATGTATGATACTCCCTTTTATGACTCTCAAAATGGTATGCCTAATTTTAGAGAACCCTAAACGCTATATATCCGTGTATAACCCTATGTATCCCTTATATCCCCCTTTAAAAGTACCTCCCATTCTTGATTATGGCGGGCTATTCTTTTTTTGGGCATCATCATGCACTTGCAAGCTTCGCATGGCGTGAAAAAGCCGTGCAGGACCGGCCTGAGGGCCACTTCATGCAAGCAATGCCGTACCTGGCCAGATGGATAGGGCTTTTCTGGGGATAATTCCCTATATACGGTTAAAAAGGGATGAGATTTACATAGGGACTATAAAGGGGATTATGGGCATATCATCCCACAATAATGGATAATCAAGTGGAAAAGAACATGAAAAAAAGAAATGGAAACTGGTACATTTTTCCCAATGCCATGTCCAGCGAACTCCTTTTAACTCGGGCAAGCCTGATGTTTGCAAACTCCCAATCGCGGGGCCAGTGTGGTTGAGGGACCGCCTCCAAGGAAACATGCAAAGCCGAGGCAAGTGAAAGCCTATATGAGAAAGCCTTATACTTGTCCAGGCACTTGCAAGATTGCAACACAGGAAACAACTGCACAAGTGCTAGGCATCATGATCAGCCCTTCAAACTTATTTGAGCAGCTACCTAAACTATTCGTAAACAGCTAAGTAGAAATTCGCCTTGGGGGCGGGGCCTATCACTTTACAGGGTTTTTTCGCACTGCTGTCATCCATTTCAGGGGTATCGCTCTTGGGAGCGGCCCTATCGCTTTACTAGGGTTTTGCTCATGTCCCTGGATTTTATCTCTGCCTGCTCTTGGCTTCTACGGGATAATAAAAGCGGTGACTCATTTATCCTTGAGCGCGGCCGTTGATGGTTGTCATTGTTTGCCACTCTCTTGGCGTTTGTAGGTCGTTGGCGGTTGGTGGTGGTTTCTAGGTTGTCAGCAAGGCTACGGATGATGACAGTTGTAGTTGTTGCAATGAATGTAGCTGTTGTGCCGCCGCTGCAGACTGCTGCTGCCATCTTCTTGCTCTCTGATGGCTGGTAGTGGTTGATATTGGGGCCCCTGGCGCTGCTGCAAGGGGGACCAGCAGCGGCCGTGGTGATGGTGTTAGTTGTTGTTTGGGCGGTAGAGTTGGCGGAGTTATGGTACACGGTGATGCTGGTGATGATGTTGAGGACAATGTTGTTCATGTTGATGCTGCTGTTGTTGCTACTGTCGTTGGTAGCGTCAGCAAGGACATGTTACTGCAACAGAAATAGTAATCTCATTGCCGCAGTGGTGGTAGTACGGCTAACGCTGCTGCTGCCCCTACTCCTCCTCCTGATGCTGCTGCTACTACCGCCACCGCCACCACCACCTGCTCCTGCTGCAGCTACTGCCGCCGCTGCTGGAAAATGCCACTGCCGCTGCCACCACGCCAACCAACTATTCATGCCGCTACTCTTCCTCCTGCTGTTGTCATGTTTGCTACATGACAGCCCGTCAAAATGCCCGACTTGGCAAGTCATCCGCCTCCAAGAAGACGGAAAGCGAACCCCTGTCCGGGTAGCTCAGCAGGCGTGATGATGCTGAATTGAAGGAAATGATTGCTGATGAGAAAGCTGGCGCAGATATGCACAACACAAGTAAGGCTACATTATGATAAGGATGTTCCACTTGGTCAATGCTGGCCCCTGACCAGACGATGGCACTCAACCTTTACCCAGCCAGCCTAGCAACACCGGTGTCAGTCCCTGCTGGGAAGACGAGAACCTGTGCGCTACCGGCCACAAGACAAAAAGTATCAAGGCCCCACCATTAAACCTTACGAGCGGGCATGGTGCTGGGGTCCCAGCCCGCAGGACCACGTCGCCGATGCGCTTTGGCTGCGAACGTAGAGCCTGAAAGTGGCCACTCAACACTGATGTGGGTACCGGAACTTACAGCAAAATCTTGCCCCTATGGTAGCCGTATGGTTCAGTTGCGTGAATCAGATGCTGAACACAGGTGGCCGCACCTGTCCACAAGCATACTGCTCCTTAGTTCAGATGGCGGCTCGACCCTGGCCCACAAGTTTGACAGCCAACGTGGATTTGACTGATGAGTGCTTTATCGCTTTATGTATGTTCTGTTCAAGTGGCGGAGTGGGCATAGTGGAAGCAGAAGTCAATCTCTGTTGAGCTTGGCGGCGGCCTCGAGATACGCAGCAACTGCCCATGATCTGGCATCATTATCCTTATGTCTGTCAAGCAATTTCTTGCAGCAAGACCAGAGGCTACTACACGCCCGGTGGCAAGATTGGCTTCCGCGGCACCTGAAAGCAACACACCACAGCCGAGAGAGCTTTGTGGGCGGGAGTGCTTACTTTAGGTGATGGCCACAAGCAACTGTTCCCGAAGTTCTCAGCCCCCACCCTCAGCACTGGGAGCGTGGCTATTGATTGGTGTCCTAAAGTTGCGAAGGCTTCTGCGCCTGACACCGCGTAAAGCCAAGCTTAGATTTTGCACTGCGGCAGGCAGCAGCAGAAACCGCAGGCACAACATTCGTCCAGCCTCCAAGATCGAAACGAGCAGCCCGGGCCTTAGGATCTTCGGGAAGCAGATCCGAAGCCGAGTTCTTAATCTGGGCACATGCGTCAGCCACCCTTACTCGCTCGGTATCGTTTCATATCGTTTCTGATTCTGGCGCAGAACTTGTTGCAAAAGGGCTTTTGGGGAACAGTGGTACCTGATGAAACTGACATCGGCGTCGCGATCAACGGCCAGGATAGCATGATCAACATCGCGATCATCATGAGCAGCAGCAAACAGCGAAATGGAAAGAACAACGAAGCCAACAGCACGATGAAGGACAGCTGCCCCAAGACTGCTTGCAGGTCTGAACTCTAATAATTGGGACAATATGGCTTTTCACCTTTGCATGCGGCGCCCGTCTCTCCCAAGGAACAGGCAGTCAGCGCACGTAGGGTGACCTCTTTTCAGCACATGCTGAAGCAGAAAGGGCCGCTGGAGCCAACCACACATTGATATCATCTTCGACTCAACATGCGTTGTCCTGGAGCAAGACCTGGAGACCTACTTGTACATAATATGAGGCACATCAGAGCCATGAGGCGCCTACACCTGCTTACGGATGGCTGATATGGAACGAAGGAAAGGACATAGGAACCACTAGCAGGGATTTCAAAGTGACTCCTGTAAGGGATCCACTTCTTCTCTACTACCCACCTTACAACGTAAACCCAAGAGGCGACATAAGGAAGTTTCCCTAAATTACTGTTCCCAAAATGGGGGAAATGTATATAGGGCCCCGTATTATAATGGGAACCCAAATATAGGACCCCATATTATAGGGAATTTAGACCAATACCCACTTTGTTATCCTCTCCCTACCACCAAGGAACTCTGCGGACCGGCCTGGGGTTTCAAAAGGGTCTTGTGCAGCGCCAAGGCCTGATCAAGGCAGGCAAACGGTTTAGGGTTTACGAGGGCTTAGGCGATTTTCGCATTGGGGACTCCAGGAATGACCCTTCCTGGGACCCCTGAAGGGATAAGTTGGGGGGAGCGGGGGGTGGGGGGGTGGGGGGTTAACATGGGGACTACCTAGTTGTAAAAGCGGGTATCTAAAGAGTATGTTGCTGAATACTGGGATTGGAGGTCGCTTCTAGTGGTCTCTCCTGGAAGCCCTTGATCATAACCGCAAAGGGCATATAGCTACTGGCACAGGCCACTCTATAAGGATTATAGGGAGTCGTATAGGGCCAAGATGCAGCAAATAGGCAAGTGCCTGCCTGGGCAAACTTCCGCGAGCTGAGATAGGCCCAGCGCACTTCGTCCCAAAGAGCCTGCCGGGCATCTAGCCACGTTCAACGAATTGTAGCAACTATCTCTGCAAAACGCTGTTCTGCTCATGGTCCAGTATAGTATAGTATACTATACTATAGGATATTATGGTATTTTCTACTTTTCAATATGCTATAATGTATCATAGTATATTCTAGATATTCTAGTAGATTCTACTATTATACAGTATGATCTGATCCCTTGCCTCCTCATCGCTCTCATCCATGTAGTCCAAGCGGGAAGTGCTAGCCTCAACATGAATCTTCCCTGTACCTGCTAACTCGTAAGGACAATTAGCAGCTCATAGAGCTGTTACTACCCATGACCACTCTATGGGGAAGGCTCATGTACCAGAATGTCTACTGGAAGCAAGAGCTTCAGAGCTTGATGCGTCTGACTTTCATGGCCGTCTGCTCATCTTTGTTGGATGCATTTGGGCCCTGCCTTCCCTGTCTCGACAGGCTCTGTGGAGCTGGACTCAGCACCATGGCCTCAACCGGCTTAACGTGCTTTAAGGTTCAAGGTGAGCTAGAGTGGAAACTCCTAGTATCCCCCTTAATAATATAGTAGTCCCCTAAATAACCCCTTTTACAACCCCCTTGAAGGAGGCATGAGGCATAGGTCTGCAGCAAACAACTCCCTGCCCCTCACGCTTCACCATGCTTAGCTCGGACACGTTGCAAAGACCCTCCTTACCGGGGTTTGTATAGGGGATTACATAGGGGACTACAAAATGGGGTTATTGAGAGGGATACTAGGCGAGACAAGCTGAGCCCCAATGATAAAGTCAATTTAGCCACACCCATCCACATCTCAATCCAACTTGCCCTGGAAGGCACTAGATTACAAGCCCCTTCCTTTTAAGGGATATATAGGGGTTATAGGACAATAGAAAACATGGAAACTACTGTTTAGGGCCAAACTCCAGCCCCAAGGGGCCTCCTTCAAGCTCAGCTGACTCGCCGAGCTGAAGTCGATCGAGCACAAAGTCGAACACTGCATCCTGAGTAAACTGGGTAGCTGTTAAGGAACTTAATTCAAGTTACTATATTGGGGAAACCCTATTATTTACTATATATACTCATTATGGTAACTAACATCCACAACCACCACCGTTACAACTGCCATCATCACAACCACAACAGCCCCGACAACAATCGACGGCTGCAACTTCTGGAACAAGCTAGTGAAAAATAGATTCGATAGATGCAAAGGAAGATCACTGCAACAGCAAGAAGGCACAGACGTAAGAAATAGAAAGGAGGAGCCAACGTAGAAGAACGAGAAAAACTATGCTACTATGAGCTCAAAGCCTGCAGCAGCGCCAACTGAAAAAACAAACGCTTGCAGGCTGGTGCTCCTCGCTCTCCACGAGAAGCTCGTCAGCGTTCAAGATCTCTGCCAAGACACGAGCAGGCAGCCGCCTGTCACTTGCCAACACTTGCATTTTTGCAGCGACATAAACTGCGCTATGCTGTCCGTGTGCTGAACAGCAAACCCTCCTGGCCAATGATGTTGCTCTGCAACCAGGAACCCAGGCATGAAACCAATTCAGCGGTGACGGTATTGATCCATGGACCGTCTTGCAAAAGCTGCGCTCATGTCCTTTAAACAGGAGGGAGCTGCAACAACGCAGTCTTCATGTCGCTGTTCGTCACAAAAGGTTGAAACCTGGAGCAAGCTTGGCTGTGCAGTCATGCCTCAATGAAAAGGCATGGCTAGAATATGGGGTCAGCGGAATTCGGCGACACAGATCAGACACTGAGATGCAAAAAGACTGGGACACGCACTTTTTAACAATGAGGTCCACCGCGCCATCCCGGATCTGACGCAGTGCTGCACCTGAGCGCTGTAGCTGTGGAAAGGGTCTTTTTACATAAAGTATGTAGTAGTTTCCCAAAATAAG
>CAJNIZ010046127.1:69301-80804 GCA_905231905.1 Symbiodinium pilosum | reverse complement strand
CGCTGGTGCTGGAAGCACCCAGGCGCGCACCCCGATTTGCACGAGCCCACCCCCGCTGGCGCTCCACCCTCGCCTCGACCTTTACGGGTTTAGGGTTCTCTCGAACTCTGATCGCGCTCCTGTCTTCTTATTTGTTCTTTGCACCCGTCTACCTTGCCCGGGCACCTGTCTAGACCAGGCGGGTACGGTTTGGGCTGGCTCTGGCTTCAGGGTGCTTGTGCTTATTGAGATTGAGCCTGGACTTATCCAGACTAGACCGGTGGGCTCGAGGCCTCTAGTTTTCTTCAGATGGTGCCCTGACTGGATGCCTCCAGTCTTGAACAAATGGACCTGTCTACGGCAGGTGGGTGCAAGGTTTGGGCTGGGTCTGGCTCCAGGCTGCTCGTGCTTATTGAGCTTCAGCCTTCCAGGCGTCCGGACAAGACGGGTGCAAGGTTTGGATTTGGGTCCGGAAGGTGGGATTGTCCAGACTAGACGGGTGCCAGTTTGAGTTTGGGGGTGGCTCGAGGCCTCCAGTTTTCTTCAGATGGTGCCCTGACTATGGACCTATTTACGGCAAGTGGCTGGGAGGTTTTTGGAGTCTTGGAAAAGAAGGCCTGGCAAGAAGGCGTGCGAAGGCTTTGAAGGCTCAAGTCCCTGAACAGCCCCTGCAGGCCGGAACTTTCTTGGAGGCGCCTGAGAGGTTTTTTGGGAGGCCCTGGGAGCTCTCTGCTGTCTAAACCTGCCAGCCTCCTGGTCCCGACGTTCGCTGGCGGAGAGGCCTCAAGGAGGATCTTGGGCGGCCTAAGAGGCCCATCCAAAAAGAACGATTTGGAGGGACGCATCGACTCGGCAAAAGGTTTGGCTAACTGCTGGGCCTAACGCGCAGCCCACAGCTGTCTGTGGGACTGGGAGCTCTGTCGAGCTGCCTGGCCTGCCGGCTTCGGCGCGTTGGCCCTGCTCGACGGCCCCGGGCTCACTGAGTTTAGGGATTTAGGGTTTAGGGATTTAGGGTTTAGGGTAGCCAGACTGGCCTAACACAGCTAAGGAGCAGTAGATCACACCGCACCTGCAGTTCCAAATGCTAATGATATTGATCTTTCTGCAGTTCCTACAGAAGGTGCTGGGGCAGGTTGCACACAAAGTCTACGAAGCTGCTCAATGTTGTGGTTTCCCAAAACAAGGGACCTCGAAATGGACCCCAATGTACTGTAGTCCTTACTTATTCTGGGGAGCCCCAAATTGCTACTCCTAATTTGAGAAACCCGCATGTGAGCTATAGTCGAAACTCCTAGTATCCCCCTTAGTAAGCCTTATAGTAATCCTCCTATAGCTCGTAATGATCGTTCCTTTTCCATTACCCCCAATATACCCCAATATATAGCTCATGTGGCCGTTTCTTGGCGTCATGGCTGAACTTGTCAAGGAGGCGAGGCCTGAAGCGGCCCTCAGCCTCCTCCAGGAAGGCCGTACCTGTGACGGTTTAGGGTTTTGGGTTTAGGGATTTGCGGTTTAGGATTTAGGGTTTAGGGTTTAGGGATTAGGGTTTAGGGTTTAGGGTTTCCAGGCTTCATGGGAATCACTGGGGTAATGTTCGGGTTATATGAGGATTATATAGGGGTTATATTGGGGTAATGGAAAAGAAAATGGAAACTACTATTTAGGATTTGTGAGTCCATGTGACTGGTGGCTGCAAGGCAGCTTCTTCTGTGAGTGAGTCTCTTGCGTTGACAGCCCTAAACCCTAAACCTGAACCGTGAACCCTAAACCTAAGGCCGAAAGCCTGAGCACAGAACCCTAGACTCTACACCCAGGAGCCCGAAACCCTAAGCCCTGAAGCCTGAACCCTAAATACTATTTTCCATCATCCCAATATAACCCCTATGTAATCCCTATATGACCCCTAGATAATCCCTATATGATCCCTATATAACCCCTATATAATCCCTATATGACTATATAACCCTAATATTACCCAAAATCATTCCCATGAAGCCTGGAGTTGACATCTGCACTGCGATCTCGGCATTCATCATCTCGTCCTATGAAGAGCTCTCATCTTAAACTGGTGGTTACTAGAATGTAAGAGAACGTAGTCCCCATATAATTGTATGTAATCCCTATATAACATGAGGTGCCCTTTGGAGGTGTCCCCATAAAAAGGGCTTTATTTTTGGTGGTGTCTATGTGGAGGGCCCCCTATTCAGGGAAACTACCAGCCTGCTACTGCCTCAAAGAAGTTCAGTGCTTAGGTCCTAGGCACTGCATTCATGACTTCAGGCTTGGGCGCTTTTTGGCCTTCGGGCTCGGCATCCTAGCCTGAGTAGAGTCCATTCTATATACAAAATACTATACTCAAACGGAAGATATAATCTTACTCTTGGGTACCATAGTACCCCCGAATTAAATACTACTCGCCTGAGCTCACAACCACCTGTGTTCACGGATAAGACTTCCTTCAGTTGGGGTTACAGCCGTGCTTAGACAACTCTGCGCGGTGACCCAACAGACATGCAGAGAAAATCAACTCCTTAGGCATAGCTTGCCAGCATCTTTGGCTCCTCAGTTTCAGCACTGCCCTTGTGCTGGAGCAAGTTGAGGGCGGCAGACTCGTCATCCGCAGCCAAGGCTTGCATCATCTCATCCTAGGCCCGCGCAGGGCGAGACCAAGGGCGCTCGAGGCTAGGTACCAACATGGAAGGCCTGGGACCTTGAGTGACGACTTCGTCTCATCAAAGTCACACAACGAGGGTTGGCTTGGGCCCTGCTGCTATTTGAACTGTTTCTTGTGTGATGTTGGAGCCACAAGCAAGGCGAATGATGTTGACGGATCTAAGCTGAACAGGCAGAAGAACCTGGCACTGTTCCACGGACTTCAACGTGGTGCTCTATGACCCACAAAGAAGTGACCATTTCGCATGCCGTCTCACACGCCAGGCATCTGCGGCAGACCCAGCCACGAGCATGGCCAAGAGAACCTGAAGTTGCACAAAACCTTCGAATTTGCTCCTGGGAGTGTTGTCTTGAAGCCCATGCCAATGAAATGAATGCAGTACCCTTCTTCTATCGTCCGAACTAACTCACAGCCGTCTTGCAGAAAACTTTACAGTTGGATAGAGGCAGGGAATGCAGCTTTCCTTAAGGGAACACACGCTCGACCTCGAAATGTCCGGCTATGTCCGGCTACGAGGACAACTCGAAGCGACAGAAACCGCGTTGCACATCAGCACAGCCGCCCAAGATCATGTAGCCTGATTCCCATGTCGACCTTCTATGCTCAAATACCTCAAGGATTCACCGATCCCTTGCCGCACATCGGTGAAGCCACGCAGATCATACCCAAAGGCACAACTAGGCATCCGGGCGGAAATCAATGCACGAGCCATGGTGCCAGGGGAGTCGATCACACATAGAACGCTTTGACTTGGGCCAGAGCTTTGCAAGCTCGCAGTCATGATGAAGCTTCTCAACACAACGCTCGCGGATTCAGGCTGGAAAATTACTGAGCGCGAGATCTATGATTTAAGCGTCATGTCGTAGCAGTCGACGGCCTGAAACGAATCACAGAGTCTGCTCGCAGCAGATAGACGCCATCCATGGGCGGAGCATCTGGATCCTGCCAAGGAGCGTTCTTGAAATTAGGTCCTTTATGCAGAAAACACACATAGTAGCAGCTTTATGAACGTCTACATACTCCTACGCAAGAAACACACGAGCCCAAACAGTTAAACGTTTTAAAGAATAACGCAAACACAAACACGGCATGTACAATTCAGGAGCGCTCTTGGTGTAGGGCAGAACCAAGGGTTTAGGGTCAGGGATCAAGGAAACCAAAATCACAACAATAACAACAATAACAAAAAGAGACAGGAAGGATTCGGATCTTCACTCAGCAAGCCTCGCGATCTTCGGCCGGAGCATAAGGGCAGTTTCCACCTGGTCAGCTTGCCGCATGAAGCCCTGGACCCTGACCTAAACCCTTAAATCCTGGAAGCCTGAAGCCCTCTAACACCCGAAAATCCTTGAGACCTTCAGCCCTAACACCCTAAATCCCTTAACTGCAGTAGGGTTTAGGCCTTGCAACTGGGTGTGGACGCTATCCTGCGAGTCGCCCGAGCCTAATTAGCAGTCTCAGAAAACTCCCAGAGGCTGCTTTTGGACACCCCCTGAGATAGCGCTGCCATGCAGCTCACAACCACTTAGCTTGACTTGAACAGTACGAGAAGGAAAAAAATTGGAGTTCGAAGCAGAGGCAACACGTACCGGACACGTACGAGAGTTCGCATCAGCCAAACCATTGCTTCCAGGCTCAGAAAAGCCTCGCTAAGATCACATTGCTGCGGACAGTCCCTTTCTAAGGCCCAGGCTCTGTATCTGCCGCAGCTGCGACTCCAGAGTCTGCAAGCCCAGAATTTCAGATGGCTCAAAAAACAGGGTCCGACTGATCATGGCATTATCCTCCCAGGGAGACCTGGCTTAAATTAGGAAAGCGACCTCCACTTTGGACTGCACCAGGAGGTCGATCTGCTCCATCAGCTCTTGCTGCCGTGCCTGACCAGGTTTGTCAGCGCAACACAAACGAGGAAGGCCAAGTAGCAAATGAGCGCTGTTTTGGGTGGTTGAACCAAATAAGACGTCATTCTTCAAATCACGTGTTGTAGCTAAAGGGAGAAAATCAGCTTCAATACATATATATATATATATACATATATGGCGACTATGCGATTCCCAGTTGAAATGCTACTCGAATTGGGAACTGTCGAGCGGGAACTGACCTTTGACGCAAAACTTCAGATCTGCGAATCGCTCAACCCCTTCTGAAGAACTTTTGCTCGTAAGTCGCCCTCCAACGAAAGATGTTTTGGAAACTACTATAGTATATTGGGGTCATATTGGGATAATGGAAAAGAAAATGGAAACTACTATAGTATATTGGGGTTATATCGGGGTAGACATGTCTATGAGGTTCTATGATTTCGTTCCTCTTTTGTGTGTCCTCCTCTCAGTGTGGATTTACGTCTCTTGCACATACATACGGACGTCCGCCGGGAGGGGTTTGCACTGTATCACTTGCCTCTGCCTGGTTCATTTTGGTCCTTTCTGGCTTTCCAGCTTTTCTCAGCGTGCTGAGAACGGAAAATCGCGGTCGTCGGTCGTCGCACTGGGTCTGACAAACATCAAGCACGTGCCATGCAGCCAATACAAGATGCTCTGGCAGAAGGCTGCTCCAGAAACTCCAGCGACTTGTGAATAAAACTCCTGATATGAGCCATCGTCTAAACTCCTAGCAATCCTAGTATCCCCCTTAGTAACCCTTGCAATACTCCCCTATAAAATATGCTATACAACCACCCTTTAAGGAGTTCAGACGACTGCTCATAATATGGCTGTTCGCAAGGTCTTCAACAGCCCCTGGACCAGTATCTGCCAGCTTTCCCCCCTGGGCCCATCAATCTCTTGGCCCTTCACTGAAATCCCTTCAGAAAATTTGAGTGATGCCACCATAGACCCCAAAATAGTATAATCCACTATTCTGGGGAGTGTGCCCTAATTTTGGGAAACCCTAAAACCTACATATCCCTTTATTATGACAGTTGTGGCCTTCTTGAGGGTACCCCTAGTTTTGGGCAACCCCCCAAATCCCCTCCAGCCTGCAGCGCTTGAACGCGCTCCTCCATGGCAGCTGCGACCTCAATCAAAGGCAAGGGCCTTGAGGCCCATCCTGGGGGCTTCGCCTTTAGGGTTTTAGGGTTTTAGGGTTTTAGGGTTTAGGGTTTAGGGTTTAGGGTTTGGAGTTTTGAGTTTGAGGTTTAAAGTTTAGGGTTTAGGGTCTAGGGTTTAGGGTTCAGGGTAACATTTGGGGGTCCTCATAATGGAGAAGCAAGTGGAAAAGACAATGGAAAATGACATGGAAACTGGGATTATACAGGGGAGCATGGCGGTTAGTGTTTCCCAAAATTGGAGGTCCCTTTTTGGGTGTCCTTAGACAAGGGATAATTATAATACAGAATTTTGGGGCCTGTATTAGAGTCCCCCTACGAAAACTACCATTTGTGAAACCAAAATAAACTTAGATGCAGCATGACAGGCTGGCTTTGTGCAACAGGCTAACTATTGCATGTTGCAAAGCCAGTGCATGTCGCACCGGGTGGATGCAAGAGGCACCCTCTACTGCAAAGTGCAGCCCCACATCGGGCCTCCTTTCTGATGTCATCGGCCTCTCTGTGTGTCTCCTCAATCACGCACCTGAACCAAATCTAGTGCAGTTCCCAGTTGCTTGAAACGAGCTAAACAAACAAGATTGTCTTTAAGACGGCAGACGCCATGCTACGTTCTCAGCTCAGCGTAAAAGGCAAGATCATCACACTCAGCCCTCGCCTTACCACGTCTTCAACAGATTCTGCTGTGCAGTACAGGGCATCGATGCCTCATGGGTGCATGTGTTCATGACTACGAACGTCCACACTGGTGAAGCGCGGCACTCTGGCTTCAATCACGCATCTTGCAGGGCGCTACATGTGCAATGCCCAAGAATTGGCCACGCTACGTCGCGCAGATGTCATCAAAGACCCCGCCAGAACTGGGGGTCACCTCAAGCAAAGCGAACAAGCACTTGCTAAAGAGCTAGTGCAAGACAAGACTACGACCGACAACTGCCAATGCATGCTGATTGCTGATGCTGCACTCTAAACGGCCGCTGGGAAGCAGCCGGCTTCTCCCGCTCGCAGAGAAAGCTTGAGCCAGAGTCCCAGCAAAAGCAACGCAAAGGTAGCGCTATCCTGTTGACTTCCCGCTTGGGCACGAATCCCTGGCATTCACATAGCTGTGAAGGATGCAGAGTCATATGCAGAAAGCAGCCAACATCTTTAAAATCTATTTGTGTAAAGGTTGCGTGCATTTCTGACGGCTGAAGCATCACTGAAGCAGACCTCCTGGCCGCGACGCTTTCTGGCGCGACATTTGAAGTGGTTGGAGGGGCGGTTGGCTACCAGGTTTGCCAGAATGCCCAGCCCGGAAAACATATCACCGCATGCCTGGTGCATGCAGTTCTATGCGGTTGTGCTTGGGTGCTTCCAGAGATGTGTGAGAAGGGAACCGGAGCAATGTTAAATCAATGGTTTTGGGTGAGACTGTACTCAACATGCACTGAAACGGAAGATCATGTTTGCTGCTCAGCAGAGAGGCGCTTGTAGTTCTTGTCGGCGACCGTCTTGTGACGGCAGCAGCAACAGCGCACGCAAAGAACCACCTCGGAAAATGCTGCTGACGACTGTCAAAGTGCAGAAAGCGCGAGATCTGAGCTTGTAAGGACAGGAAAGGATCATGCAATACTAGTAACAATAGTCAAAAATTCTTTTCAGACCATTCATAACAACATACAACTACAACAACAACAACAACAACAACAACAACAACAACAACCACAACCACAACCACAACCACAACCACAACGACGACGACGACGACGACGACGACGACGACGACGACGGCGGCGGTCAGCTCACTTATCCGCAGCCGCTGCATCGTGTCACTGAGCAGACTAGTCTTGATAACGCTCCTGAGCTACTGAGGGAAATAAATGATCAGCAAATCAGGGATCCCTGCAGCGACGATAAGGGCGAGAAGTGTGATCGAGCAGCGGATGACCTAGACAGTCAGAGATTCATATGCAAGCTTCCATTGAAGGCAAGGAGCAAAACATCAGGCATCAATGTGAGCAAGCAGTTGTGTTCTCCCAGTAGGGCAGCGCTTCGTGGAGAAGGGAAGCACCCGTCCATCACTTTTGAGCACGGCTGAATTCGCCAGTAGACTTACTTGACTGCCTGTCTTTTGAACTGACTCCGTGCCTGACAGCGTTTGTCAGGTGTGCTGCACTGCTATGCGAATGTCGATTAACTTAATTCCAGAAAGCTTTTCAGCAGTTCTGCCTCTTAAATCTCTTAAGATCTCTCAACGAATTTGCGGCTTAGGGGTGCTGAAAGGCAGCTGAACAGCTCAGGGCCTGTCTGCAAAAGCAACATGCCGCTGGCGTTCTTCTTCTCGTTAGTAGGTTGCGAGAAGAAGACATGCCAGCCGATACATGCACCCTGTCAGGGCCGTACCGACACTGCTTGCGGCTGGCTTTTCTGGCTTAGGAACTGCTCTTCCACCTTCTCAAGGCCTTTCAACTCCAGAGTAGGACCGGGAATGACCGCCTCCTGTCATCTGTAGACCGCAGACCGTGCGATTCCAAAAGATCGTCTCTCTCTATTGGATTCACACGCTGGTCTCCAAGGAGTCCATTGCAGAATGGAAAGGTGCCAAGACTGAAGATGGTCCCGATATCCACAAACTAGCGTCAAACAAAAAACTAGCTCCGAGATCCCCGTCTATCGAGTCTCCCCACCCCGAGCCACTGCTTGAGCAAGATCAACATCTTTGTGACGGGCTGAGCCGTCCCGAGAAGGAGTCGTGATCTCGTGGCGACCAGTATTTAACGGTATGGATGGACACTGAGCGTCTGACAGCGTTCCACATGCCCGCTTCAAAGAGGAACACGTACATGCCTTGCTGTGATGTGGTGAAGCCGCCAAACGACCCTAGAAGAAACAAGTACCACACATACCCCTAAGGTGCATGAGCTGCGTAGCATCAACCAGTGGAACGAGCTTGGAGTTGAGCAAATGCCCCAGCCCCACCCGGACGAATCAAACAATGCAGATCACTGAAATCATCATGTGGTCTTCAAGGCCAAAGTCAGAGCTGCGATTATGGCTGACGCAGGGGTCAGGAAACTGCTGTTTTAGGGTAGTTTGGGGGATGCACGCGCAATAACAAGCTTGATGCTTTCTTTGTGAGACAGCTTTGGCCGAAGAATGCAGCTTCGGCATGTCAGAATGCTAAGATTACAGCTGAGGAAAACACTGACAATGTTTGGGTGCGGGTACTGCGCGGGTACTGCAGAAGGGCAAGGTAAATCTGAAACCGGTATGTTCAGATCTTCATGACTTAACATGTGAGCATGTCCAAGCTGGGGCCTAGCCTACACAATGCCGGACTGCTTTGGCACGAAGAATCACAGAATAATTCTGTCACCTTGCACTTGAAGGCATGTTCCTGCCAACAAACCCAATCGGATCAACAAGCTTCACGTAAATGCCTTGGCTAGAAAGCCTGTCTCAACCAGAGGAGGGGCTGACGTATGTGAGCTCCATCTGGAACAAGAACGGGTTCGGGTTCAGCTTGCACCACTGAGGGCCAGGCGAGAAGTGGAAGTCTGTCTTTGAAAGGCAACATATCGCAAACTGCTGATGCACTTGCTTCACATGTGACATTGTGTAGGAGCTGGTTTCAAACGGGGGCACTCTAGATCCGAAACAAGGAGCACTGAGAGTATGGCACCACAACAGAAGGTTGCAAGAAGGGGGCGTCGGGCATCCCAAGCATTCCCAGGCAACAGCTTCGCGTGCTCGACAAATGAGTTCAGCACCCCGCAAAGCGTTTCGCTGCAGTTTTGGCACTCGTCAAGTCTCATGGTCCCTAAGACCTTCCCACTAGCATACTGATGAAACAGACAGGTTTGGCAATCTGCGGCATCTCCTAGCTTCATGTACTTGAGAACGGCAGCTACAGAGCACACAAACGCGCCTCCACCGCTACCATGGAAAGTATAATGCTATGGTGCGGCGCATACCTTGCGCGGGAAATGCAATGCCAATCCTGCCAAAGGCTTCCGGCAGCACTGACTGAGAAAATGCGCACTCTATGTGATCTTCGTTGAGCAGGGCCACCAGAGAATCACATGGTCAAAGCGCAGCGAATTCTTGGCCCACGTCAGGTTATGGTTGACACCTCAGGCAAGGGCCACTGCGTAGAGACACGCAGTGTGTTAAATGTCCAGCCCCAATGAGCTGCGACCAGCGCCTGCAGCACAAGACTCGTCAAGATGTCTGCAGACTCGGTGTACGCCCAAGACTGGGTCGGAATGAAACTCCTTGGTGACTTGTGCCGCAAGGATAGAGCGACGGCTTGCATGTTAGCTGAAGAACTTCCAAAATCTGAGCCAGGCGCGTATGGCACGGGAAAATAGCCCGGCGCGTTGTCCTTGTACGGATAGCCTTGTGTCGACTGTGCATCTGAAGATGTCTCAAGCTGGGAAACTAGTTAAGCTGAAACTGGTAGGCCATTTTTTGCCAGAGGACTTGGCGAAGCATCTTGGCCATTGGTCAGGCGGATGACAGGCACAGGCGGGTGGTTGCGAGCCACGTTGTCCTTGAACCAATCGCCTCAGTTTCCAGCCTTCATGGGTGGGCGAGGTCTAGTGGACAATACAATGATAACAACCTGTCTAGGTGCAGTTACACCGCTGTAAGAGGTACCGGCGTATGATTAAGTGTGTGAAAAACCTCACCTCACAGCGTGAAGGTGCTATGAGAATACAACCGCAAGGAAACCTTGAACGCGTGCAACAACAACGCCGGGCACATGCAATTGGTGAAACGTGAGTCTTCGCCGGTGTGGACTTTTTCAAGTTGAGGTGCACGCATCACTGCGCTTACAACCAGGCTTGCCGGGAAATTGTGCGGCCGAGATACGGAAGGCTTTGTTGCCCACCATCGGCGGCTCCAACAAATACGATAATGCAACCTTGTCGTGCAGCACAGGGGAATTTGAGGCTAGGAGAGCTGCCAAGTCCGGTCACTCTCGGCCAACTGAGCCGCAGGCATTGTAGCCTCAATCACATGGGCGTGCTTGCTTTACAAGTAATTTGGAGGCCAGAACAAAACCGAGCTGTCCGTAGCAACTTGCCGAACAACGCTGTCAGATTTTGAGTTCAGGCAAATCTTGCACCACCCGCCTGCTGACAAACAACACCATCAATCACACCTACTACCCCGCGCCCCTTTGTACCGATCGATCAGGATAGTATCCAGCGATGCGTGATGTGATCTTGACGTGAAATCAAGAAACGGGCTCATGGTGTGGCCGCCATCAACAGGAATTGAAACACAACTTCAGCAAGGCTGACAACTTCATGTCTGCAGTTCTTGCCGAGACGCCAAAGTGCGTGAGTGCCGCGACGATGAGGGTGGCACTTGCACCACCCAGTGAGTGGCCTCGGTAGTCCACTTCAGAGCTCAGAGACCAGCCAAGCAATTCAAGCATCCACCGGTGACTCCTGCAGTTTATATGCAGTGCATGAGTTTCAGCTCAGCGTCCGGTCACGTAGATGGGATCACCGTCCTCCAGGCAGCAAAGCTTGGCAGCGTGTCTGAGCTGCGTTGACATTTTGGGAAGTCCTTGCCGCAGCCATTGGCATCCTGCCATGAGCAGCTTCAGCTAACGACTCGGAGAAGCTGAGCTAGGTGATTACATTGTGAAGGCTATATATAGGGAATATATGCGGGTAATCTAGGGGTTATATAGGAATCATGGAAAAGAAAATGGAAACTACTGTAGTATATTGGAAAATAAAATGGAAACTACTATAGTACATAGGGGTTATATTGGGATAATGGAAAAGAAAATGGAAACTACTGTAGTA
>CAJNIZ010046127.1:34908-67137 GCA_905231905.1 Symbiodinium pilosum | reverse complement strand
CAATGTACACCCATGCCTGCCAAACACAATACATGCATAAAAGGGCCTTCAGTTGTTGGACACCCCAAGAACAGCTTCGCGCACATCTCTTGCAATGCGCTCCCCCCACGCACAACTAAAACACCCAACCTCCCCTGTTACTATTCCCAACGCATAATTCTGTTCCGTCAATATGCATTATCAAAGGATAGGAGTTTGTGTTACGAGAAGAGATTGAGCGAAGCTCAGGCGTGGACGTTTTGAAAGTTTGTCACCCAATTGGCCGTGTTTATACTGCCACGGACAGCAACGAAGCATCCTTTGGAAGGAATGTCCTTGCAAAAACTTGCAGGAGCATCGCAGTGCAGGCATACCATCCGGATTGCAGGCACCACATTGTGCAAATGCAGTGTTAGAGCTGATAGACCCAAATCCTTCGCGTCGTCGCTGCGAGCGAATTGGCCCAGTATGAAAAAGTTGGCCTCAGATTTCCAGGCAAGGTTCTGGCCAGACCTCTTGCCCCATTAAGTTAAGCTGATCAACACACAGCTATACCAAAGCAAGACAGCTCCAGGGGCATGTAGTGTAATCAGCAAAGCCATCATGCCACTTCTGAGTTTCCAGCTTCAGGATTGCCAAAAAACCTTGGAGTGAGAAAGGGGCAGGGCACACACAAGAACGCACGGCTCGGTGCAGCTTTAATGCCAGCTTCAATGCCAGCAAGCCGCGAGACAAAGAGTGTCTGCACGGATCCGTTCACGACCTCACAGAGCACAGGCGCCTATGTGCACCAGCCTTTCCCCCATCTTTGCGCTGCCTTCCAAAGCTGCAGGCTACAATTTCCCGAAATAAGGGGTCTTTCAGGGGCGGGTATAGGGCGTTCTATGAGGTTATATAGGGTTTAGGGGTTAGGCCATAATCCACTCTGCACAGGGATACTACCAGAGAAACATGAGCTCCCGCAACGTCCAACCCTGGCCTGGAAGCCAGCCTTCTCGCATTGCTCGCACTGGTACACTCGAGCAATTTCCAGATCGTGCCTCAGGCTGCAATTTTGGACCATTTCATGTGGTGCCGTGCGATTTTGCTCGCGAATCTTCAGATGCAGCTTAGGAAACTAGCCATGCTGTTCTTGAATGCCATCTAATACTATTACGCAGACGTCCATTTGTCTTATAGCATTGACTGGCTTAAACAGCTCACGTCTAGACGGCGATGAGCATTGCGCTCGACTGCCTTGCGCATCGTTCCTGGAATCAAGCTCCTGTTCTCTTCATCATGATGAGATGTTCGGCTGCCCTAGTATGCCGCCTAGTGCCAACAACAACAGCCCCGCTGCACCTTCTCCATGCAGACACAACACCCGTTCCCAAATCCAAAAGCAAGGCTGCTGCTATTCACCTAGCATGACTTTAGGTTTGAACTATACATTCCAAGTTGTTCTGGCACATTCTGTGGAACAATTCTCTCCATGAATGCAAGTTCTTCCTCCTTCCATTACAGCGAGAAGGATCAGAGCTACTCCATACCTGTCGTCCTGACTAACGCGGTCTGGCGTCCCGCAGTAAGCATCCGCTGAAAGCCTGGCATCCCACAGGAAAAAGGGCATGATTAGAACAGTCAATCAAGGCAGCAGCAAAAAGCCAATCATGAGAGGTCTTCACAAGCTAAGCAACTGCTAGACCCTTCAATGCCCTGGACCCATGCAGCAAAAGACAACAAATGTGTAAGCAAGAGTACAAACAATGGTCGCGACAGCACTGTAGCTTTGAGCAAGCATGACAATCAAAAGAATACTGATGAAACCAAAACAAGAGAAAGATGATACGGACAGTTTGTAGCCGGGCTTACACGTTCCAGACCTCAATCTCGCCCTAGGATCCAGGATGCGCAGCATGTTTCTGTTTTTGAGGTCCGGGAATGCAACTTCAAATCTCAGCAAAAGAATGTTTGGTCTGTTGTCTTGTTTCTCTACCACTCAATGAATATGGTGGTTACTTGTACTAAACTGCCTCTCAAGAACTAGAAACACTGTAAACTACAGAATTTGGAATGCTTTAGACGCTGCAACTACCTGCAACGGCAGATTTCAGCAGCATATGAAAAACCAACGCACCCCTTAGTATCAGATCACTGGAAGTAGAAAGGCTCTCTGATTTTCTGAACGTTTACAGGTGAGAGGGATTATTCAACTACCAGGTCATGTCTGAAGTCACACCACGCTTTGAGAAAACAAAAGAAGCGCTTCAGCCTCCCAACTTGCAAAACATGGACAGACGAGAGCATTCCAAATGCACAGCATACGCGAAAGAATCTTTGAATGCTGCAGTATTGGAGCGACGCACATCATGTCCATAATATTGGGGGAACATATCAGGAGAATGTTCAAAGATTCATCAGTGATCATGTATAGTCATGCTCGGAATCGTGCCACTCTCTTGAAGGCAGGAATACTTGAAAGCTTGTCAAAGTTCATCTGGCCTTATGTTGGGAGTCCCGCCAAATGAAGGACATCAAGGGTTTAGGGGAGCGGGGTACCTAGGATGCCCGGCTTCCGGAACATCGCCACAGATCGGAAAAATCCAAGGGTCATCAACAACCACAAGTACTGGCTTGCTGCTTGCTTTGGACCAGGACCGGCATTTTCGGATTTTTGAGGGATCCCCCTAAAACCTAAATCCTACACCCTAAACCCCAAGCTCCAAACCCTAATACCGCAAACCCTCAGCCCTCAAAACTCATACCGTAAACCTTCAGCCCTAAACCCTAATACCGTAAACCCTCAGCCCTAAACCCTAAACTCTGCCTAACTCCCAAACTCAGAGCTGACGCTCAAGCCTCTTAAACGTTTGATCCCACGTTCTCCAATCCCAAGCGCAAAGCCCGTCGCTTTGGGATGTCAGGGAACCAACATATACCTGGTACTTGTTCCCAATTATAGCCCTTCTTTTGGCCTTAGGGGGCTTAAAATTGGCTCATAAGGAAAAGGAACCACTACTTTGGCTGGTGGCCTGCCCATGGCCATGGCCTCAATGTCGGATAGGGTTATTTAGGAGGTTATATAGGGATAACGGAAAAGAAAATGGAAGCTACTTTTTTTGTGGAACATTTTCTCCACAGGTTAATCCTTGGAAATGCTACTAGAACTACTATTTAGGGTAAAGGGTTACGGCAGTTCCCAAAATTAGGCTACCATTTTGGTATCCCTGAATATGAGGTGCCGAAATATAGTCTGAAACCAAAAGGGGTCCATGATTCTGAGAACAACCCACATCTGGACTGTGTTCAAGAGTGCTTTGTTGACTACTGCGGTCTTCTCTAACACAGGCCTTTCACTCCGTTATGACTGTTGTATACTTGATTTACACAGACACTCACTGAGTTCATCAGACCACCCGGCCAAAATTGCTTAATCTTTTGGATCACTCTTCCCTGTGCTAAAAAGTATACGTACGATAGCATGAACTGATCCTTGATTATGTCAACATCAAGTAGCGGCATGTTCGGTACGATTAGCTGACGACCAGCCCACACGATTGAAAGCCTGCTTGCTGCCACCATGGTACCATCAGTGGATCGAACATCCCCAGAAGCTCCTGTTGGCAGCCCACAGCACAGGCAGTCATTCGTTGAGGGTCGACATATGCTTCCAGAATTGCGTCCCAACGGGCTATTTTCAGCTCTGTTGAACTGTAGGATTCATCACATCACACAACTCTGACCTACAAGCAGCTGTGCTCCTCATCAGTGGGCTCTTCACCCTGCAAAGCACATAGCTACACGCGAAGGGATTGTCACCACAAACCCGAAACATGCACCCCTTTGCTGTCCCAATGCTTGAAAATGTTCAACCTTGGCTATCAAGACAAGTGGTTAGTCCAGCGGCTGAGCATTTGGGTCTTGGCCAACAGTGCCAGCTAACCCCTTACAGGACGACTACCAAACAATGCAAAGAGAAAAAGAAGGGCAACAAATTCTGCCATGATGTTGTGCGTCATCTTTGAAGTGGCTAGATGTCGGTACCAACGTTTTACGACGTGCAACTGCCCCAGAACGGCTAGCTGTGCACTCGCGGTCTTCTGCAGCACATGTTGAAACCCAGCGCTCACATCTGTCTCAACCCTTGACAGAACTTCCCCTGCGATACGTCTGCGGGAATTTGAAGTCATCTTGCATGGTGCTAACACCTGCGCATGTACTCTGAAATTCAGCTGCTGGAGCTTTCGACTATGCAGTAAGCGTCTCCTAGCTCAGCTAACTGCCGATTCCTTCATCATTGTCGTTTGTTCATCATTGTCGCTCGCAGGTTGCCACTACGATGTCTACCCATGCAACTCACAGGAGAGCAGTGATAGAAACAGCAGCAGGAGCAGGGAGTAGTAGCAGCTGCATGATCCCAGACCCCCTAAAGGATCCAAAAAATGGAACCCCCTAATAATCCCCTAGTTTCCCCAATGTAGTAATGGGTTCATATTGTGGGGGTTCCATGTTTTGGATCCTTTAGGGGGTCTGGGATGGTACTGCAACACGACTGAACCCGGCTGAACCTGCCCAGCTCGAGGCAATGCCTGGGAGCAATGGGTTTCCCAAAATTAGGGGTTATATCGGGGTGTAATATAGGGGTTATATAGGGGTTGCATAGGGGTAATATAGGGGTTATATAGGGGTGTAATAGGGGTGTAATATAGGGAGTATATTGGGATAATGGAAAATGAAATGGAAGCTACTATATGAGTTCCAGCAAAGGGAAGGGTCACAAATGGCGTATGGCAACAACGCATTGGATTGAAACCCCGAATACCTGAAAGTTGATGCAGAGTCATAGGTAGTGTTGCAAGAGATCTCATGGTTACTTTGTTGAGAACGGTAATCATATTGCTATTTGCGCAGAAGCATGAATGCTCATACTGCAACATTATGTGCAACTTTGGCATAATGGAAAGAAAATGAAATGGAAACTACTATTATATAATAGGGTGTATATATATATATATATATGGGTTATATTAAGGTCAAGTGAGGATAATGGGCCCTCTGGGCCACGTTTAGGCCCCGTACCAGGACAAGTAGGAGCCAAGCTGCCGATGCCTAGCACTTTCAGCCAAAGATCAGAACGGGATAATGGAAAGGAAAATGGAAACTACTACAGTATGCCAGAGAGAACAATTCAAAGCTCACTCGTGCTCTCCAGGGAACTAGAAGTGCTGAATGATGTTCGGGCTTCCCAAAACGATGGCACCTCTTTGGGGTTCCCTACAATAAGGATTCTAGCATTTTGAGTCCATAATGGGGTCCCCCCATTTTGGGATATCACCATGTGTTGGAAACAGGAATCCCACCTTCCAGCATTGCCGCATGCCTGCAATGGACACAGGTGCACCGAGATTGAAGATTTGCTGTCGTCCAGATTCAAGGGTTTTAGCTAAGTACTGTCATGATTCAGGAAGGGCTCTTGCTTAGCGTGCGGCTGTTGAGGTAAATGCTTGCATGCGGAAATGCCCGCTGCCTGCACGGTCCAGGGTGCGGTTCAGCTGCAGCTGCCCAAGACCATCAGACAAGAGTACGCTTCCTTGCTATGGATTGGGTTAGCATGCGGATTCGACTATGGCACCAGTCGCTAGTTTATCTTCACGCGTGAACTAGAGCACGAATTAAAGCTATCCACTTGGATTGCATGTTTCTTTCACAGGCAGGGTGCTCCATCTAGATTCGGTTCAGGATTTTCTTGCTCCTGATTTAAGGCGGAGCTGCTGTTCCTTGGCTGCATGCTGCCCTGGAGTTTTCGTTGCTCGACAAAGCGAATGGGGCTGGACCCGGGGGCGCCTTGTAACGCTGCAAGCAATACTCACTTATACACCTTTCAACATGTCGCGCGTCGTCTTTTCTGACGCTGGAAAAAGCAGGCGCGCGGCAGAGTTCCAGCAAACAGATTAAAGAATTGGAGCGTCCCGCTGCGCCAGCGGAGCCGAGTAGCATGGACATTTTGCCATGTCATGAGTAGTGAGTGTAGGAAGCCACATGTCCTGAAAACGACTGAGAAGGTGGGTTGCTATGCCGATCTGAAAGTTCGATGGTAGTACCACTCCTGAACTCCTGCGCAGTCGGGCTGGATGGACGCCTTCACACTCCAGCAGTGGTTACCGTAGCTGGACGGCTAAATCCCGCTCGAACCGCTGAACTTCCACAACTGCGTGCATGTCCCCTAGCCCTACCCGACTCTAATCTAGCCACCTGGCAGGATCAGTTTGTGAATGTTGGCAAAGCTCAACGGTTCACTCGCCAGGCTGCTTAGCCTCTCAGCTGCCGCCTCCGCAAAGCACGAAGTCTTACAATATCAGCTTCCGTGCGACACGAGCAATTATGTCCTGACCACATTCTGACTCGTCTGCATCGGATCTTGACACTTCACAAGTCACAGCGTCTTCATGTCCTCATGTGTCCAGTCCCAGTCCCTAGCATCCCCAGCAGAGCGCATTGCGGCTTAGTAAATCCAAAGATGGTCTGCGCCTTTCGAAGCGGCAACGTAAGCATCAAGCGTCTTTACAGCTGCGCCGTTTCCAAGTGCAACCTGCAATCACCACCAGACGACGTGCACCCTGCTTCAACCAGGAGCAAGGACAAGAAAAGATCTGAAGCCCAAACACACAAGACCGTCTTGCCTTGGCCGCTGCAGTGCCCTCCTTGAAGGTCGACACCTTCCGAGAGGTTGCCCATGAGCTGCAAGGCATCACGCTTATCCAACAATCCTGCATGTCAATAGATGCAACCTGTTCTGCTCACCAGATGAGAATGGCATGGCTTTTGGATGCTCTTAGGTTGAACTGCATTCCAGCCTTTCCAGCAATGTACAGAGCAGCGCTTGCATTCATGAGCACCATCTCGCGGACGGCGAGGCGGCCCCTGCACGGCTGAAACGTAGCGCCGAAGCCATCCCAACCATGACTAGATATTGGCAACCTATGTGACTTCTGAATCCTTGCCGCAGAAAGCACTGAGCAATGCAAGGCAAGCTTGCGGGACCCTCCGGCAAGGAGCTCGCGCATCTCAATGGCATTCTCCTCTGGCGTCTTCCCTGCCACCTTCACGGAAACCAGGCTGCATCCCTCTCCATGCTACAAGTTATCGGATGGTATCGGTGAAACGTGTATCTTCAAAGCGCTTTCAAAAGACCGTGCCTCGGAGAGAGGATGTGCCCCCACGCCGAAGTCCTCAGGACGAACCTCAAGGAAGCCAGCATTCCAACTAAGACAAGGACTAATTAGGCCAAGGAGAGAAGGCGGCTGATAACAGGTGCTTTCCTTGATCAGGAGGACCTCAAAATACAAACCATGCCAGGTACGTCGGAACGAGAAGATCCGCGGCGCTGTCGATCATTCCACGATATGAAAAACAAGAACTTGAGCTTGAGTTTGCACTTTGTCAAGCCCTTAGATCCAGAGTCGTACCAGCTGCTGGACCACATGAGTGTAAGAATCTCCCGGAAGCATCCCGGATGCTTCAGGTTTGAGGAGTGCTTGGGGACAGCAACCCAGCAACCCAGCAACCCACACTTTCATTTGACCCTGCTGCGGCGCCGGCTTCGTACTCCGAGATCTCACCGCCCTCCTTCAACTCCCAGACCTGCGAACTAGCTGATGGGACACCCAGCTGTCTGGCAAGCTGTGCACACATCCTGTGTTTGGGTAGTAGATTCTGCATCTGGGCGGCAAGACTGTTGGAACCACTAAACTTCTGGGAAGCAGGAATATTGTCTGAGCGGCAGCAGCTGGTTCTGAAACGAAACCAGGGAGGCCAGACGAGGCAAACCCCAGGTGACCTTTGAAGGGCCAGCAATGGAGAGCTCATCTAGGCCCTCGCAGCCGTGGACCACCAGGGCGCGCTTCATGCCTGCTGGTCTGATTTGGGGCAGCATTGGGGGCAGCTGTGCTTCATGTCAGCTCCAAGCAAAACAAACTGCAGCCGCCTAGCAGCTTGAACACTTCTGCGAAAGAACGCCCAAGTGATGCAGTGAAGACACCTGAGGACTGCACTCACTTGCATGCAAGGCAAAAGCTGAAGCAACTGCGCCAGATGAAGACTTTGGCGGCAATGCCATGCATGTCTGGAATGTCTGGAATCACTTGAGCGCAGTCCAGCTAGGGCAAGCTTTGCTACTTGCGCATCCAAACTTGCAAGATGTCTTTGCTTGTGCACGACATGAGCACTGTCTCAGGCACGGGCCGCAGACCATGCCGTCAGGTCTGGCCGGATTCGTCAATGGACCCAAGATGT
Source organism: Symbiodinium pilosum (assembly GCA_905231905.1). Classification (NCBI taxonomy): domain Eukaryota; class Dinophyceae; order Suessiales; family Symbiodiniaceae; genus Symbiodinium; species Symbiodinium pilosum. Next base: position 58,887 of record CAJNIZ010046127.1, on the reverse strand, counting down.
TGAACACCTTGATCATGACATGCCGCTCACACGGTTCGTTCGTAAATAGTTTCACAAGGAAAGGTCTTGTTACTGTTTTCGTGATTCGACCTCTTTCCCAACCACTGCATGCCTGCTGGCAATCAACCTCTCGCATGTCAGAGCCTGCGAGAGCAGGCAATCTTCTGAGCTGATGACCGTTCGGATGCCCAGCTCCTGCGGAAGCACATGATTTCCCTGATGACAAACAACGCGTGGCGTTGCAAATGGCGGCTGTTCTTGGGAATAACGCATAGGTGGTCCTGTCGGATCGGACCAACATGGCGCATGGCTGGATGGTAAGACCTGCAAATTTCAACAAGGAGAATGTTTGGCCGCCCAAGATCCACTTTCCGGCCCGTCAGTCTGATTGGGTTGGGCCCAAGTTCCTTCACTAGCCGCTGGACAATTTAGCAGCAGAGGCTTTGCGGCTTTCTTCTGCTGTCCCGACAAACAAGGTCAACAGCACTAGCGGAGAACTGGTGACATGTTGCTCTGAGGAATCAGCATCAAACTCGCCTAGACTGCGAACAGGCTAATCACATGCGGCTTTTGCCTGGCAAAAAGAAAAGCAAAGCTGCCCGCGTTGAGGACTGGAGCGACCTGCTTCAGTTTCCGAGGAATGGATTAGCTCAGAATGTTTTGCAAGCGATTTAAGCAAGCGTGGGCCTCTGCTGGCGCAAGCTCGAGCCTTGCGCCTAAGGCCTTTCGCATTCGTTGGGCGGCTGCTTGGAGGTTCCATACAAGGGCATCTTATTTCCACAGTTGGCACACGGACCAGGGGGGCCTCTAGGATGTCGGCTGCACCGCTCTTGGAGGATGCTGCGCGGTTTCCGTGCTTCACAATGCGTGCCTTGAGGCTGCAACTGATAAACTGAGGACAAGGAAGGGGTCTGACGGATTTGATTAGCTGATTGCAATTTCCATCTGCCAGAGTGCAATCTCAGTATATCATTAAGCTTTTAGCTTTAGCTGACTGAGCATCCAGCCCCAGCCCCGGCGGCAACCAGGCCAGCCGCAGTGGAGATGTTGAAGGTATCCTAAACGGTACATTGCGCATGCTTCGGCAGTGCCAGCTTGCAAAGCCATTGGCAACCGCCGCTTGGACACGTGCATGAACACAGATCGTGTCACACATGCCATGGCATGTTCCAAACCGGATTCGTCCTGGAGTTGCATGGATTTATTATGCTCTTCAAAGTCCAACCGCAACAGCCCAGCCCGAATCTCCCCTGTGCACAACCCAACGTGTACTGCACAATTGCTACGAGCTGTGCCTGACCATCTCCACCAGTGCCAACAATGTCAACAACGGGGCCAGCAGTTCGCGGGACCTGCTGGAAGCTTCAAGCACAAGAGTAACAAGGAAACGTGCTGGCACGCCTGGTCTACGTGCAAAGCTACTCCACTAAGCCGGATTTGAAAGAGACACCCGAACTCACACCGTCTGGAACCAATGCTGTTCCAAACATTCGGGACATTCGGTGACAGGAGCATAGGAACCACAAAGTGGCTGTGAAGTTACGGGATCTTTTTGCAGGGATAGGCGCTGGAAGTTCTTGAATATGCCCCCGCCCCACTATCTTAAATCTCTTGCAGGTACTTTGTAATGTTGGGGAATAGACAGGTGCTCAACATCAGGGGCAGGGGGAGATGACTAGTGCAATTTACAGGGATTTGGAATCCCATCTGCCATTCGGAATGGGTTCAGAACTCTTCCGGGGCTATGCGGTTTAGGGTTTTTTCTTAAGCGCTCCTTGTCTCCCTGCAGGTCGAAAGGTCCTCCAAGGCCCGAGCGGAAACTTTAGCGGTTACACTAGGGTTTGGAGTTTAGGCTTTAGGGCTTACAAGATTTCAAGCTGAGCTCTTTTAAGCTCCAGGATCTTTGCTTGGCTGGCAAGCTTTGAATGGCTTGACTCGGCTTACTTGCTGCAGGGCTTATCCTGGCTTGCTGTTAAGGAACATAAATTGAGTTACCATAACATAATGGATATATATACAAGGTATATAGGGGGATTTAGGGTTTAGGGTTTAGGGTTTAGGGTCACCATGATGGGTATATATCGTAAATATTTTAATAATGAGGTTTCCTTATTATAGCACATTAGCTTAAGTTCCTCAACAGCAACCCAGTATCGGGATGCCGACGCCACACCTAGACTGCGTCAGGATGGCCCGGGGCACCAGGAATTGGCAAGCTAAAGCTAACTGCAGAAGCGATGATCAAAGCGATCAGCAAAGCGGCGAAGCCAAAAGTTGACTGCAAACAGCAAGAATAAGCAAAGACGAAGAGGTGATGAAACCAGCAAGGAGTAAACAGCAGAAAGCCAACAAAGCAAAAAATAGCGAGCTGAGAGAAAAAGACAGAAAGCAAAGAGTTGACTGCACGATGCAAAAGTAAACAGCAGACAACACTACAGGAAGACAAGAGCAGAGAGAAAGAAGCCAAGCAACGAACCCTGAAGCGTAACGCACAAGAAAAAGTAGCGGAAAACAAAGGCAGAAAGCAAGCAAAGAGCATGAAGCAAAAAGCACAAGGCAGGAGCCAGAATCAGAGCACAACGAGCCGGAGGGCAAACAATCCTCCTGCGCCTAGAAAAAATAATTCTGAGGTGATGATGTGAGGACGGCCTCCACTGCCAGCGCGTTGCTGCGCATGACGTCGGCCAAGGCATGAACCTGAACAAAGTATCTGGCATGCAAATTAGCACGCGGATGTTGGTTAATCCTGCTTCACGCCCCGGCTGCAACAAGTCCAAGCTCCAAGCAATGCTCGGCGTGCACTTGTCCAACCTACAGACAAGGCCCGGCTTTGGCAACAAAGCATGTGAATGCCATCTCAGCAAGCCGCTGTCGTCAGTCAGCCCAATGAGAGTACTTTGCCCAACATGAGGCTGAAGCGTTAGAAGCGCCAGGAATGCACCGATTTGGGCGGGAGTAGCCTTTGCACAGTAGAGCGGTGAACCGCAAACACTCATCTGGTTTACGGCCGATTAAGCTTTTTCAAGCAAGTTTATAAGATACCGGCCTCTCCGTTCATGATCTCGCGCATGGCCGCATTAGCCTACCGAGGAGGCTGCGAGAAGTCACTGCGATATGCAAACCACTGCAATGCTCGAAATAGATGTTGTACAGGTGTTCCGTTTGCGGGCCCAGCCTGGTCAGGCTGGAGTGCATCACCAGCTGCCAGCGATTTGACAGCGGTCTTGACTGAGCCTCCTGACAGGGAGGTCAGATCCACATCTTGCGAAACATATCTTCCGTTTATATTCATTCTTATTAATTCGCCGCCAAGCATGCCACAGTGGCACCTGCAGGCTTTGTCTTCTTTGCATCCGGCGCGGACATTGCTGTTGTGTTGACTGCTGCACAAAAGGTGTTTCCAAGGTGGGTGTAGTGTATCAGGGCACCTATCAAAAGCAGATGTCTGCGCCTGGTGTGCCTGCAAATGTGTCAACTGTCATGAACACTCCTTCCGTCGATGCGCAAGCTACTGCTTGAAGCTGGCGCAGCCAGATGCCGATAGAACATCAGGATCTGAAACCCTGCGAGCACCATGCCAAGGACAGGTGCAGGAGCAGGTGCCAGTACATCTGAAGCATTGGTTTCAGCTACAAGCTTGTCTCCCGCGAAAATGCGCCAAGCTGCTTGGACGACTCCGCTGAGAAGGCCAACATGGTATAGGTGGAAAAAACATGCTGACATTGTGTTGCACAAACACGCCCTGAAGCATCGGGCATTTTCCCCTTCAGAGCGTCCACATGTGGGTCCGCATTTCTGCAGCCTTCGCTGGACCTGACAAATATGCATGGACTCCTTACAAGCCTGCCAACCAGATTCCTGAAAACACGGGAACTGCTCAGCTCTTTCACATGAAGCAATCGCTGGCCCACATTCTGCGCAATCTACAGTTGATCTTAAACTTCCGCACCTGCTTAGCGACCGAAGTTCTGGCCCAGGCTCTTCACCTCTGTGAGGGTCACTTGGTAGTTTCCCAAAATAGGGGGACCCAATGTAGACCCCAAGCTACTATAGTCCTTATTATAGGTACCCCAAAAAGGTACCCCTAATTTTGGGAAACCCCACTTAGATGCATCAAACCAAAAAAACATTGGCAAGCCTTATCGGCGTAGTCATGATCAGGAAGTCCGCTTGCGGCATCCTTCGCAGCTGCTGCAGCCTGCCGTGTTCTTCTCATGATTGGAAACTACAACTATATAGGGGTTATATTACAGGGGTATATTATCTGACCTCGACTCTGGCGGAAAAGCTGGTCTTATGTGCTTCTGAAAATGGCTGCAAAAGCTTGCAACATGAACATGCAGAGAAGAAAACTACAAGAAGATACCCTGCCTGGCCGGCGTACTTCTCTGCCACTGCTTTGTAATCCCCAGCTGCAGAGGCTGCCTGCAGCGCAGCTCCCAACTAATCAAAAGCTTTCCGCAAGGAAACGAGGGCCAGAAAAAAAAAATCTTTTGGCCATCAACCAGAAGCCCTGAGATATGCAGCTCTCTGGTTGACCTGAATCGTTCCGCCTACGTCTTATTCCTGTCGTCGAAAACATGTGTCGAAAGAAGTCATAAGCTATGTGCTAGACCTACCCGGAATACATGACATGCAAAATCACAAGTGACGAAATGAAACTCCAGCATCAAAGTTCACCAACTCTCGTGAAGATCTTTTCCACTGATGCATGGATGCACCCAAATCATCAGCATGGCTGTGCTTCAGTTCTGGAAGCCCATCAGCGCAAAATCTCAAGCACAGCGGCTGGAGCTGCGTTTAAAGCTGTCAAAAGGAACTGCTTACAGATATTTGAGGTGAACACTTAAGAATCCATCTTCAGTCGAGACTGAGGCTTCCTTCATGGTGGCGGGACCATCCCGCACACTTTCGCACACTGCATGGAAAATATTTCGATGAAGCCTTCTTGCGAAGATCTGGACTCTGGGACTTCTGCTGCAGCAGCAGAAACATAGATGCGACTCGGGACGAATGTACCGGAGACCATGGAGAGGCAGTGTAGGAAAAGACTGCACAGGAACAACGACACCATTTCATACTCACACTGCGCCAGCCAACCCGAAACTCGTAGAGATCTGTACAAAGCTGGCAATCAAAGCAAAAAGCATGCAATCTGTACGCCGCGGGCACAGTCAAACATGCCAGCATGCATCTGCACAGCCCACCTGACCAGCATACTTCTCAGCAGCCCCCTTGTAATCGTACTCACCAGCTGCGGCGGCCAAGTCTCCAGCGGCAGAGGCAGCCTGCACAATCGCATCACATGTGCCTCATTCCTACCATGCCTACCCTAACACGGAGCATGTTGAAGCCTGGAAAACTGAAATGATCTTCTCTCTGATTTCGCCCAGCCTGGTTTGCTGCTTGCTTGGCCTGGTCCTTGGCAGCGTCGGCGGCCTCGAAGGCCTCACAAACTTCGCAAACGGCTTCAAGACTACCAGAATTGAAGTTGAATTTGACTTCGTTTCTGATTGCAGACGCAAGTGGAGAAGCTGAATTGCAAGGCTGCCTCAAAGAACAGACTTCGGGCACATGAGACAGGACGCACAAGCCTTGTCCATCATGGACTTCAGCGTGTTGAGCATGTCCTGTGAGTCCTGACATGACGACTGCGTGAGCTCGTGAAACACAGCCCGTTAGAAGCCACGTTTTGCAGCTACTCAGGCAAGGGAGAGCTGCATAAACTCAAGAACCTCGTGTTGAGCAATAGTTGAGCAAAACTAAGCTCTTTATGACTTGAATTTGTGCACCCCTCTCCTTCTACTATTGTCTGAAATCTGTTTGCTGACAAATGCATCTCTGATCTGTGCCATTCGAGTCTCATTCCCAAGCAATGCATAAACAATCCTTGCGCAAAGGGCTGCTCACGACTGGACTTTGCCTCTCTAGGGCAAACACAATTGAGGAGCAGCACTACCCAGTTCCCAGCCAGCAGGGGCTGTAAAACATGCCGGCTTTGCAGGGTTGGCGGCTGCCTCGGCCACCTGCTGGTCAAGCACAGCGGCCTTCTCGCGAGCAGCCTGGATCACCTCCACTTGTGGAAAGAGTGGGACAAAGTCTTCCCGATGCATGTCTCTCAGTGCCTATGCATGGCAAAGCGCACCCGCCTCGGCACCGCGAGTTTTGGCAGCCTCAAGGCCTGGCAACGCAGCAGAGAAAGCTGCCCTCAGTACACTACGCACCTCCTGTAACACTTGAAATTGCACTTGCAACAAGGCTATGATCTAGGCTGCCTGCATCAAAGGGGGGGGAGCGCTACTTGAAAGCAACGGAGCTGCGTGAAGATTGTCGCTGCGCACGGCCTGCGCCATCCGAGGTCATCTCCGCCTTGATGGCATCCACCTGCTTGTCCTTGGCCTTCAGGACTTGCTTGGCAATCGTCAAACTCTTTAAACCCCTATAGTACCCCAGTTTCCATTTCATTTTCCATGTTGTTTTCCATTTGATTCTCCATTATAGGGGTCTGGGTCTACAGTAAACCCCATCTCACCAGCATCTGCGCGCAACCCCTCGCCTCGATCTCTGCCTTCAGCTGTGCCAAGCGGCTCTCAGTCTGGGCAAGCTCCTTGTTTCACACATGGCTGGTTGTCAAAATTATGGTCCCTTTTTGGATCCCTATTATCATACGGCACCTGATATTTAGGGTACTAAAAAGGGGACCGAAATTTTGACAGTCCCCCACATAGTGGTTCAAGCACAAGGTATCTGCCTGTGTCCGCCTGTGTCCCAGCATTTAACAAGGATGCACAGAAACGTCCAAACATCCATGTGGCCACCTCTGGCAAGCTTTAGTAACGAAAGGCCTGAGAGAGTCCATCCTTCTCGCGCAAATGGACCGCCTCACATCATGCAATGAGCTAATAATGAGAATATTCTTACTAACCCTAGTAATAATCAGATTAGCTATGATTATAGATATATATATATATGTAACCCTTTCTATACCAACTTCGTGCACTACGTTTGCAGCGTGCGCACGGATTGGCGTTAGTCGCACGAGGCGGCTGAGCTTCGTCTCTTAGGCTTGGACCAGGCGTGCACACATCATGTCCGTAGATCCGCGGAAGAGGAGCACCTTCCCACTGAACAGAGCATCTGTACTTTAGTAGATAGGGGCTAGATAGGGGTAATGTTGGGATGATGGAAAAGAAAATGGAATCTACTATAGTAAAAAGGGGTAATATCTGGCCACAGCAGCAAGCTTCAGGAACACAAGGGAATCTGGACCACTCCAAGTTCTGACAAATCGTTTCTCGCACATGATATGTGCATAAAATTTGGGAGAACTAATAGATGCCTGTCTGGATACGCAACCCTAAACCCTAAACCCAAAACCCTAAACCCTTTCCTGCCTTAACGAACAACTGGGCCACGGGGAGGCCAAGGCCAAGGTTGTCGAAGGCCTCGATGGTCCAACCGTGACGTGAGCACAGCAAGTGGCACTGCTTTGCATCAGCATGAAACTGCGTGCTCAGCATGGTGACTGCTTCGTCTCCCGTTGGCAGACGCATTGGGGTGAGCTTCAGAGTCATTGCAGCTTAGAGCTTGTGAACTTTCCCTCTACGCCAACTTCTTGGCAGTGCAATGGGCCTTCGCCTTGGAAATGATCTTGGACGACACGCTATCCATGCCTGAGACGGTCACCAATCCGCACTTTCAGCACTGACAAGAGGCTGAACCTGTCTTTCCTTTCCCTGTCTCTGCAACTACAAGTAGCAGGTGTTCAACATCCGACATTTTTCCTTTGTCCAGTTCTGACGGCCAGCACGCAATGGCTGAGCAGGCATCTCCGAGGGCGAGTCTCAACACGGTCTCAGAAGCCCAGCAGAATACCGTCATCACCTGCCAGCAGTCAACAAGGCAGCCTGGCCACCCTCCACATATTTTCGAAGCTTGAACACTTTGCGCATCCAATGTCTGCGTGGAGCAGGCTGCCAAGACGCATTCACGAAGAAGAACAGGACAGCCTCGGGCAAGGCGAGGCTCCAAGTGTCCAACCCTTTCCAAGCAAACAAACCTTGAAGCTTCAGCTGCTGGTTCGCAGGCGTACAAAAATCCTCAGGCCAACTCCAGCAGGATGGAGATCTTCGCCGCACAGACCGTAACCCAGGCAGCACAGTAGCTGGGTTCATCCTCAGATGCCAACTCCACAGAGCGCGGTTTCAAAGCCGTTGAGGCGCGTGTGGCAGCTCTCTTAAACAATGGAATTTGTGCTTGCATGCTGTCTGACGGACTCGGCTGCAAATTTTGAACAGCAGCGAGTGGCTGATGGCTGCAAATGCTTCATGTCTACACTGGCACGACGAACATCGGTGTGGGTGACGCTCAGAGGTGCCTGAGGCCTGAGGACAGTACCGCAGCAGAGGGATGGAAGGCAACAACTCCCGGAACCTCGGGGTGAGACAGAGGGAGAGAGGAATCACAAGGAATCCGGGCTAATTATTGCCATGTTTCTGAACAACAAGATTTAAATGCAAACGGTCTCAGACCACAGGAGAACAAGGACAAGTAGGGCTCTGACAAACATGTAGGCGAAGTAGAGGTAAGTGTTGAAGAATGTTGTCAGCAGCCACCTTAGCAAACGACGCAAGCATGCTTGCAAAGCTTTGCTGTGCGCCGGCGGGGTCACCGAATTTCGTTGCAGAGTTCTCCGTGGCGAAAGCTGATCAGTCTTGATCGGACATGAAGAGGATTGAAGGCCCATCCGGAATCTGCTAGAAGTAGCTGCTGGCGCGGCTGTAAACTGTAAACTTGCATCAGCGTTTGAGCACGATGATCACGGCACCCGCACCAAGGAGTCTCAGGTTCCAGCAGGAGGGTGCCGAAGCCCACGATGTGCGAGAAGAAGCCGACGCGGGTGCTGCAGACAGTGAGAGGATCAGGCAGAACTCAAGCGAAGCTCTAGGTCACGGATCCCGGCTGCCCGACCATTAGTTGCAAAACAGCAATCAAGCCAAACCAAGAGTATCAATGTAACACACCAGTGTAGCGTTGATTTTATATCTCTTGGGCTAGAAACGGCCCTCTTCGCGAAATCAAGGGTCTGTTTCGCGGACCCGTCTAGGACTTTCATGCAGCTACTCTGAAGGTGGCGGAAAGACTGTCTGCACCGTGTGTTTGCCAGGAACGGGCAGGGGCGTGCCCAGGGCACACACCCTCTCCCTCTACAATTGCCCAAATCTTAAGCCACGTTGGTTGCGCCCTCTAACTCAAAAGCAGCTTCTTCAGGAGAATTAGCACTCAAAGACTAACTTTGCTGAGATTGCAGAGTGAACTGCAACCACTGGGACCGCGGCTTTCCCTCGCAAACCACAGCATGCTGCAGCGTAGTGGCATAGACTCGGCGCACAGCAACTCAGGTTTGTCATCTATAGGCTTGCGTCATGCATGCCTAGTCAGGGCCTAGGTTCCTAACCATGTCGTGCAGGCAGTGTTTGCACTAAATCAACACTGCATGTAACAGTAGGAGAGCGGCAGAAGAAGAGCTGCTTCAACTCCTCAATCCTAAGAGAGGCCAGCTCATTGCCAACATGGCGCAACATGCGATGGTGCCGATGCACATCCTTCGCCATCTTTGCAAAATCTCATGTCCAGTACTGCCAACACCGAAGTAAACTGCAATGGTGCAGCCAGAGGCGCCCGGTGGAGCTGGCATGAACTGTGGCCTGGGGACAGGGCTGACAACCCCTCAGCAGCAGAAAAACAATCCGAGGTTCTGGTACTACTCTGAATTATAGTCCATTCATGTACACCAGGATGCGCAGTTCTGCTTTTACATGGCTTCTCAGCCAGCATCGCCTAAAACTATCCCCGCCTTCTCCAGCTGTTCCTTCATCTCCTCGTTCTTGCGCCGGATGGCGGACTGATCAGACCAGGGCAAACATCCACAGGTAGGTCAGTACCAAAATGGTACCCCTAGCTTTGGGAGCCCTTGAACCCTAAATAGTAGTTTCCCCATCTTCTTGTCCATTATTCCTACATATCCCTTTGCATCCCCTTCAAAGGTACCCCTAACTTTGGGAAACCTCTATTTCAAGACTTCCACCAGGGAGCTCAAAGTGTGATTCCAGCACCCGCCTTGGCCATCATGCACTTGACAGCCTGAGCACAGGAGTGTCTTTGGACTGCTCGCTTGCCGCACTTCAACTGCCCTTGGCCGTTGCAATGTAACCCTAGTTTGCATTCCATTGTCGACGTTCTTGTCCATTTGATTCTCTGTTATCGGGGTAATATCCCTAAATCCTATAAACCAAACATTCTGAGTAGTAGTTTCCATGTTCTTTTCCATTGTGCCTTATACATCCCTATATGATCCTCTTGTATAACCTCAAGATACTCCCAGCACTCGGGTCGCAGCCAACACAAGGCGGGCCAGGGTGACAAGACCGGCGATCACCCCGACAGTCCTCGCCCAAAGCCTCGAACAGCTTTTGCTCTGAAAAGGATATAGAGTCATTATGGGGGAGTATAATAGTATTAAGGTTATATAGGGGTTATATAAGGATACAACCCGAAAAATGGAGAATCAAATCGAAAATAAAATGGAAATGTGCATCCTGCCCCTCCTCAGGCCGGGGATGGACTTGCAAGGATGACCTGCGTCAGCGTACCTGGCCGGTACAAGATCGTCAATTCAAAAGTACTGCGCCTAGTCTTCCTAGGAAGACTTAACATGGCCAGCTCGACTCGGAATAGCCCACCACGCACAGCACTGGGAGCAGGACGATGAAGGTCTGCAGAAGGTGGCCTGCAACGTGGCTTCAATGCAATGCAAAAAAGGTGCCCACCTGTGCTTCAAACAAGGGCTCTCGTGGGTCGTCGCGCTCGCGCGTCACCCCTACTTCAGCGATTCTCAACTGGGCTTGCGGCAGGCAATGTTCAAGTTCAGATTGGCCTTGCAGCATGCAGTAAATCGAGCAGCAGCTATGATGAGCCATGTAAGCAGATTCGTGTATAGAGATTCCAACGAAAAAGCCAATGTAACGCTGGCTTACTATGTCCCTCTGTCCGCTTCGCTGACTTTGGGAAGGAGGGTGGAGAAGGTCGTGCAGCAAAGCAACGGGCACGAGGAGGCCAGCCAGGAGCACCGAGAGGGGCGGGAAGCTGGCTGCCACTGCAGCATCCTTTGGCGGCGCAACTTGACCATGAATAGAGCTTTGTGCAGCACTGGGCCTCAAATAAAGATCCACAACATAGCCAAGAACAGCAACATCTGAGCCTGGACTTATTCTTGACACAACATCTCAAAGCTGTTCTGGGCAACTGACGTCATCCACCAGCACCATGAACTCCTGCCGTTTTTGGAAGCATTCCTCTCTTTGCACGATTTGCGCTGTGACACTTGCTGCGATGACCCACTAGTCAACCGTCGGTTCATTCCGGAACCTCCATCTGCAGGGCAGTTGCCACGGAGCCAACAGTGTCTGTGAGTTCCGTCATCACGAAGGCCTGCAAGAAGCTTCGAAGCATTCCATCTCATGTTAGACAAAGGTCTTTGCATTGCCCCGGATATCTGGCCTTCGCCTTGTCTGCGAGGGAGCCAACCTTGTCGTTCAGAATATTCTGAACCTGAATCAGCTGACGAGGCATGACAGGGCAATCTGAGGAGATGCGAAACAAGAAGCGGGACCGTGTCTCAAGCAATCTGGCAAGCTGTTGGACAAGATCTTCTGTCAACCTTTACTGTCCAAAAGGCCTGTGCGCCCTTTGCCACTTTCGGTCCGAGTTGGTCCGCAGTGCGCTGCAGCACCGACTTCACGAGGTCCTCGCAAGGGTGCAGCTGCCGCATGATTAAAGGTCTGAAGACATCAACTTCTCCTCGCACACCACTTTGCTTGCTGTAACGTGAGCTGCATGCAGCTGAAGGGTAAGGCTGCCGTGGGCCAGGTGTAGTTCAGCGGCTGCTTGAAAGATCGGTTCGTTGCAGACAAGCCGGGCGTCATCCCCCCAAACCTTGCCACACTGCGCACGGGTCCTCATAGTCGGCCAAGGACGGACCGGCATCCTGCGCATTAATGATATGCCGCTGCCACTGCCTCTCAATATGCAGCTGCATGCGATGTTTGTCTGACAGCCTGTTGAGCAGGACCTTCCCAGGTCTTGACCGATGCCAAAAGAGTGTTTGAAGCCACTTTTTCCTGTCGCCTAGGCCTCTAGTCAGCCGGGTCCCTTGACCGCGCAAGGTGGCCGGTGCACGGGGCAAAGGGCGCTCAGCGGCACTGGCGGCCCCATGAATGGGTGCTTGCATTCCGGATTTTCATGATTGCCCAGGGTCCTCTTCATCCACCGTGGCAGGGATGGCCTTTCGCAGACACTCTCTGAGCCATGCACTATACCACGATGGGGTCACCATATCAATTTCAGTTGTGGTGATGGCCTAGATGGTTTAACGTAGTAAATGAAAACAACGAGTGAACCCCCTCACAAGGCCTCAGCAACCTTCTCGTCAACCTCTTTCCTGCAGCGTCAGCCATGTCTGCTGTCAAGTTTTGCTATCCATAAAATATACAGGTTGAGTTGGAACTAGGAACGAAGATTGGGGATGGCAAGGGGGATAGCATATAGCTAAGTCGCTTAAGCTCAAAGACTCAAACCATCAGCCTGTGCACAGCCGGGTCCTGTCGGATCCTGGCGTTGAGGTCCAGAAGAAGACCAAGGAGCCCGCCAAGGCGAAGCAGCCTTCGAAGGCCGGCCAAAGAACCCAAATGCACCCGACTATCTAACCCCAATATTACCCCCTATTCAACCCGAATATTATCCCTATATAACCCCAATATTACCCCCAATATTATCCCTATATAACCCCATATTACCCCCTATTCAACCCCAATATTATCCCTATATAACCCCAATATTACCCCCTATTCAACCCCAATATTATCCCTATATAACCCCATATTACCCCTGTTCAACCCCAGTATTACCCCTATTCAACCCCAATATTACCCCCTATTCAACCCCAATATTATCCCTATATAACCCCAATATTACCCCTGTTCAACCCCAGTATTACCCCTGTTCAACCCCAATATTACCCTTATTCAACCCCAACGTTACCCCTCTTCAACCCAAATATTACCCCTATTCAACCCCAATATTACCCTTATTCAACCCCAATGTTACCCCTATTCAACCCCAATATTACCCCTATTCAACCCCAATATTACCCCTCTTCGACCCCAATATTACCCCTATTGGACCCCAATATTATCCTTATATAACCCCTAACCCCTAACAAATAAGAAGCCGGAAATCTGTGTAAGCCAAGGGCAAACTCCTGCTAGGACGTAGAGCTGGTTGCGGAGGCTGTCAGATGCCTTTGCAAATCAGCACATGAGTAATGGTTTTTTGGTGGTTAAACCCAGTAAGATTATTTACCCAAAAGGAGGATATAATCTTACTCTATATTGGGTACCATAATATCCCTAAATAAAATACTACTCACATCTACTTCAGTCCATGTCATGTGCTTGCAGAGACTCATCTCAGGATAATTTTCATTCATCCACGCAGTGAAATCGGCAGCTTCGGAGCATGCCGGGCTCCAGGCTTCCCAGCTCAAAACGCCTGTCTCCTGGCTGCAGCAATCAAGCTCGCAGGTTCCAGTCTACTGACCTGTCTCTTACGTCTCTTGCTCTCTGCAGAAACAGCTCGCTCTCGGCGCAGCCAAGCTGCCAGAAAGCAGACTCTCCGCAGTTTTTTCAACAGGCTTTGTAAAAAGATATCTGCAAGATTTGCAGGGCCTTGCGCAACTGCTCATGTCCAACATTGAGGGCAGCCTGGGCGCGACAGGTGTGCAGAAAGGTCTTCCTGGATTGATGTGTCCGCTTGGCTGCAGACTGCGGTGGTGAAGAGACCGAGGACAATGCCCCAGCGAGACATAATTCGGCCTGAGTGCCCAGGAAACCCTCTACCCCAACATGAACTCTACCTTGCCACTCCAAAACCAAGGAGGTGAGCAGGGGGTAACGAGTGACCTAATTGGTGGCGGGCGCGATAGTCGCCCTGTGTTTTTGCAGGTATTTAAGCCTTTTGCAGGTTTTGTTCAGCTTTCGTTCGACTGTGGGGATGGGGGGTTTGGGTGGGGAGTTAATAACGTAATTCATATTGCGCCCATGCCCGAAACACTGGTATTTACAGTTTTTTGCGTCTTTGTACAACACACTTCACAAAGGATGTGGAACAAGACACGTTGTCACAAACGTCCATGCCTTTCGCGACCATGTCCAAAACACCGGTATTTAAAGTTGTTTGCGTCTTTGCACAACATACTGCACAAGGATGTGGAACAAGGAAAGCTGTTACAAGCGTCCATGCCTTTGGCGACCATGCCCAAAATACTGGTATTCACCGCGTTTTTGTTTCTCACGTTTTGCGGGTTGCGGAATCCAGGTTAACACGCTCAATGTCAGAAACCGAAACACAATGTAACAAAGAGTGAAATCTTGTCCTGACCGCAATAGTTACCTGGACGTCCGACTACCCTGTTTTTTCCGACAAGTCGCGCTCGAACCTAGGTTTCGATAGAAAGCAACAGGGCGACCCATGCGCCCGCACTCAACTAGTTGCCAGGTGCTTGGTGGTAATTTTTTTCAGGGTGAACAAGTTGTGGCTGACGTAAACTGCTTGCGTTGCCCTCATTCGTATTGATGGACTTTCAAATCACATCGCATTGTCATACTACGTTTGACAGGAACTGTATCCCAAGCTTGCATGATGTTCTTCACAGGGAGGCTGCAGAAACAGCTTTGAAGATCTCACGTACGATTGACCCTCCTTAACCATGTGTGATGCTGCTAGGCTGCGGATCTTGAACATGTTGGACATCCAAGGCCTTTGAATTGGGATCAGACAGCACCAGGGACTTTGTGTAGGGCTTTGTACACAGAAAGTATTGCTCAGGTGTTGGACACCTGAAATGTGGAGGCAGGAGGCTTTCCTGGAAACCTATTACAGAGACTGAGGTTCACGCTGCAAACGCTTCCGGGGCCAGGGGCAGGTCACACCGGGAGCGAACTTCAATGGAAGCTGAGTGGCTACAGAATGCCGATGTGTGAGCTAGATGGTGAAACAAACCTGCAGCGCAGAATCCTTGCAAGCACGCCAGACAACATCATCCAACATGCGTGTTCAAGCTACAAGTACCGTGCTGTCTTTTTCCATTATTCTTCTTCTTCGTCCAACTCCTCTCTCAGCGACTTCAACTTTTCTGGGTCCATGTCTTTCACGGCCGTGATCACCGTCCTGGTCAAGGAGGAGGCTGATGCAACCCCGAAATTGCACATTCCAAGCCGACCAACCCAATGATCAGAGGATCCCTTCAGGGCGTGAATGGCTCAACTGCCTGCCGCGCAGGACACGTGGCAGGTATCCCTTCGCGTCCACCTGCCAGAAAAAGAGAAAGCCACGGGAAAGAAACAGAGCCGCCACAGCCTTGATGAAGGTCCCGCGGGAAATCCCTCTCACGATACTACCCCAGGTCTCGTGTAGACTCCGGTCCTAGGTGGGAAGCATAACTGAGCAACGTCATCGATCACGTGAGATAACAGCCACCCTTTTCAGAACGTTTGCTTGATGAAGAGAGCTAAGGCCCAAACAATCTTGCCCGAGGTTCTGTCGAAGTGGTAGTACAAGCCAGCCTCGAAGCCCTTTGGAGGACGACCTGAAGTCTCACAAATGCCACCCAGCGACCCCCAGCTGGACTTATGAAATTCAAGATCTTGCTTGCAGGTCTCAAGTCCCTCTAGACCAGCTTGTTGTCCCAAGCTCGGCCTCGCGGGAAGTTCGTCTTGTCAACGATAAACTCCTCCAAATCCTCCTGCATAGTTTGTGAACTTCACAACGCTCCTCTGCCCCGACATGACATCCCTGGCTGACACGCTAGGTTCCCAGCGCCATCTAGCGGCGGCGTCTTCGGCTGACGTGTGTCTAAAAAGATAGGATTGAACCTGCACGGCGGCTCAGCAGCTTGCGCATGTCCACCCTTCTGTTGTCCATCTGCTTCACCACGCAGTCTGAGGCACCAACTGGATGTGTAACATCTGGTATCCTGGCAGAGGGAGTTGCACTTAGTCCGGAGATTGTGTTGCCGGCAGGGGCATGTAGCGAAGCAGCCTCCATCGTCGTAGAGCTCCGTCCAGACAGTTGTGTCCATGGCCTGCTGCGTGCGCAGGTCGCGTCAGACAGTCCGGTGCATCTAGATTCTCGATCAACCAGCTAGAGATGACATGCTCAACGAAAATCCATACACGAGATGCGCCGTTTGGCCACTCGGTCCTCGCTTTGTTCGGCCACATACTCTGTCGCACCCCATCGAACGGCATGCAGCATGTCACGCTGGAATTCCAGGGCCTCTGGACTTGAGGACATGCTTTTGAAAAAAAAGCAACGCTACACGCCCCTCAAAGCTGCTTATGCTGCTCCTGCTGCATCCGCGGACATAGCCGCCAGCCGTTGCCCTTAGGCACCATGTAACGTATAAGGGCTACACCTGTGCATCGGTTTCTGGCTGCAATCCTAGCTGCAGTCCAGTACAGGAAGTACTCCTCAAACTCGTCCTGCAGGGTCCATCCGTACATCTGCAAAGAAACTCCCCAGTGTTGCGCTAGCATTCTTGTGTGTCTCCGACAAAATGATACAGATTCAGTCCTCGGTTCTGTACACCGGCTTGCCATTCAGGTTGGTGCTTTTATCCACATTGAAATCCTCAAAATTAGAAATTGCCAGCTGCAAGGTCCAATACACCAACAAAACAAGGCACGCATGTCGATGCCGGGGGCTGGGCCCTGTTGCAGAGAAATCTCATGAAGCCACGCAACTGGCAGCTGCACATGGCTCCAAGGTTAAAGAGAAAGGTCTTGTCTTCCTTCACTGCCTGAATTGTTGAAGGTAGGGCATCCACGTCCTGCAAGCTGAAAACACACCGCTAGAAGAAGGCAACATAATCATAATCTGCGCTATCAGCACATGGATGTTTCCAGCTCAAATGACCTGCGACACTCCCAGGAACAGCTTTTGGTGCGGGGCCTCCACCGGTTCAAACGGCACTAATCGGCTCAGATTGCATTCCGACCTTGGAAAGGGTTTTAGGTGCCGGGAGCCAGCGGGCATTGGCCACAGAACTCAACAAATGCCCATCTGCAATGTGTGGGTAGTCCGAGCTCCCGTGCTTGCTGACCACTTGGGCGTAGTGCCGCAGCAAGCCCTCTCAACGACTGCAAGGCTTCAGCATGAAGCGTTGTATCCAGTGCACTCTGGCATTTTGAAAAAAATGCTAAACACTCTGTGTCGCTGCTACCTCATTGGCCAAGCTCTGCATGTCATGAAACAAGTTCCTGCAAGAGCTTGAACCGCTCCGACGAAGGCGGACGACTTCGAAGCATCCTCGGCAGATTGCTCCAAACTGTCTGGAGGATGCCCCACTAGGTGCTCTTTTAGCCACTCTACTTCCATTAAGCTCCCGCCATGTCAAGGCTGGGCATCAAGCGCCCAAGTCATGAAGGAGCTTCAAGCCAGCAAGCTTCCTTAGAGCCCTTTGGATAGAGCTTTTCTGTGCTTTGAAATGGTCACCAGCGGAATGAGGCACATTTTCGGCCACTTGGTTTCCTTTCCTTTGCCGATCCCGATTGCCCTTTGCAGGCAGTTCAGCTGAGTGCGCGCAGGGATGTTGCGCAAGCAGAACCTCACCTCCCCTTCTCTCTATTCCCTCAATCAGGCCGGATTACACACTTTCAAATTATCATCTTCCACCTGCGCTTCCTGCCCCTTCGTTCATAGCTCTCGAGTTGCGCCGTACTACAGTCCAGCAGCAGAATGACTCAGTTCATGCAGACGCCCGTTCCTCCCATCTGTCCAGACTTTAAGCCGAGACTCTCCAGCTGCTCTTTGAGCCTCTGCAGCATGGACTCCTGACCAAGGTCAGCTTCTTTTCAAGCTCAATGTTGCCCTGTCCAACACGAGCTCCAGAGACTTCAGGAACTCTTCGGCTACGGACGGCTTTGCTTTTGCCTGGCAACCAAAAAAGCCAAGCACTGCTGTTCAGAGATGAAGAGGCTGCACAGCCTCGGGGCTCGCAGCAACCGCCAGGGGCAGAGGATCATCTACAGGCTTTGGAGCATCATCCTCAAAGCGCACTCTTGCCTTTGCACAAACACGCTGATCTACATCACATCGTGGGCCGGCCTCAGCCTGCCGCTCCTCCTGATGAAACAGGTCCCCCATCAATCCCTGCAACAGGGACTTGTTCTTTCACGAGAAATGATTTCAGTGGCTGAGCTCGTCGGCCTGAATTGCATCTGGGACAGGCTGGTCAACCATCCCGACCTGTGTTCATACGCAAAGCAATTGAAGCAAGAATGGGGTACAGCCGCTTGTCTAGATCGGCTCATCGTCAAGCCTTCAGTTCGAAAAGCTTACTGGCAGGCCTCTGCTTGGTTCTGCTGAGGCTGCGGTTCCATGTCGACTTTGGCAGCAGACAGCAGTGCCCCTGGAACGGCGAGGACTAAGAGTGCCAATAGAGCACAACTGCCCAGCCCGAGCTAAAGCAGCCAAAGTGCCGGCATCCATGATCTGGTTGCTGTTGAGCTGGCCAGTGAGGATATTGTTTGCCAGGCCAAGGGCCTACAGCTCTCTTTGGTTTGCGGCGACGGGCCACTCTGAGCAGCAAGTTCTGTTTCCAGGGCATTCTTTAGTTCATGCTAGCTTCCAATGCTGCAAGCCTTCTGGAATAAGAGGGCTCGCAGCATTACCTTGCTGCTGTGACTGCAATGGCTCTTGCTCTTCGTACTTTAGTGGAAAGCTTCTTGTGATTAAAAGCCAGGACATGCGGAAGCTCCCTGGCCTCGTTCAGGCTGAGGCCCTTTTCCACGCCAATCTGGCATCAGAGCAATCCGCACACATGAGATCCCTCCCCTGCTGTCTTCCTTTTTCATCTCGGTTCGTTCCTCTAAGCACGGGAACAGTAGTGGCAGCGGCTGCGCAAGCACCAGCAACAACACCACAACAACCCACCACCGCGAAGATGATGGGGAGATGCCGGCAATCATAAAAGACCCATAATCATAAAGGACGCAACAGTGCAGAAGTATTAGCATATCAGACCCGCCTCCAAGAGCGAGGACAAAGGCACTTTTTCCTTTTCCTCCTTCTCGTCCTTCTCATCCTTCTCGGCCTCGTCTCCTTCACGGCCAATACCCAAGATCCCCCAAAGGTGATCGCCGCATCCAACTAAGAATGTGAACCCTTGTGAAATCACTGGCATCAATTCTGATTTGGGGAAGGGATGCTTAGTGTTGGGGGTCTCATGTCCCAAGGCATTCAGGCATCGACAGGAAAAAACCCTTGAAGCCTCATGACCGTTCAGGCTTTCCACCATCAAGCTCGCATGAAGCAACTCAAACGTATCAAGCTTCCGGCCTCTGACGGGGCTTCGACTTCGGGACCGACGACGGTCAGCCATGATATGGGCCATAACCGCGTCCCTCAAGCTGAGCTGAAACAGTGATGGATGATGCTCGGTTGGGGCGCAATTCCACCTCAGGCCTGCGCAAGTCCTAGTAAAAGTGAACAATGCTTTGGGGTGGTGGAACCAAGTAAGGTTGCTCAAGACTGCTTCTTTTTGTGTACTTTCACCATGACTGTCAAGTTTTCCCATGTTCATCTGCAACCTACTGTCGCTTGCCTCATGCTACGGGCTATACTGAAGCCAGAAATGGCTAAGCGGCTACTGCACAACAAATGCGCACAGGCACACATCAATGCTGCAAGTGTGTGGGGCATGTGGGGCCCTGACCCTCCGAGCTTAGACCAGCTTCAGCTTGTCGCTCGAGACTTCATCGTAGGAATTGCAAGGGGTTGAGACTATAACGTTTGAGAGCCAGACAATGGAAAGTGATGATACAAGCGTTATCCTTTCTGGCCTGCCGTCCACTCTGCAGCGGTAGCTGTCTAGTCACTTGAGACCACGGTCAGAGGACCTCTTTGGATCCTGTTTGGCTGGCAACCGCCTCTTGAGATGAGCTGAGAGAAACCCCTTTCGCTGTGAGCCTTTCGAATTGAAATCTCCAAGCGTCGAGGCCTTTCCACGAAGGAGCATGAATCCTGCCTTGACTCTGCTGGCCCCCGGATAGGAAAAGCAAGTGCAGCAGCTCATCAGCAAATATCAACAGGCATTTGGCCACTTGCCCTAGGCCTGACCGATGGAACGGAAAATCTGAGCCAGAATCCTCGACCAACAGCTATTATGGGAAGCCTTGCACGACTGCAAGCTGCACAGGCTACGGGTCTGTCCTGGAAGACATGAAGCTGCATGGACGAGCAGTCTCGGCCCATCTGCACCCATCCGCTTTGGCGGAATCACGGTGACACAGTTGGAGTACCGCTAGCTTGCAATGAGCTGGAGCAGCTGATTAGCAGTCCAGGCTAGTCCAACCCATTGGGCAGAACAACAAACGTCTCAAAGATTCTCTGACACTAGGCTCTCTTGAGCTTTCAAACCACCAAGGCGTGCAAAATCATGCCGGTCTACCCAGGGCCGGTTCAAAGAGGGCTCCCCTTTGTGTGAGCCATTCTGCTGACTCTGTCTTTGGGCAGAACTCGCCGGAGTCAAGCTGATGCCTTCTATTCTTACCGTGTTACCCCCATTAAACTAGTTTGCATGTTCCTTTCCAATATCTATGTGTATATATATATATATGTATAACCCCAATGGGGGTAATATAGGCGTTATAGAGGTTATATTCAGACTGCACTGTGACTGTTCCCACTGCTGCTGGAACCGTTGCATAACCTCAGAATGCCTGAAGGCTGCCTGCTGAGACACCCACTGCTATAAACTCGCTACAACTCTGAGAGGGCAAAACATCCTTCAGTCACCCCGTGCTGCTGCCAGCCAGCAGGTTCTAGAAGTGCCTCGGCATCGGAGCACCACTTGCTGAGAACCGTCAACAAAAGCAGTCGACTCACTTGGAAGCTCCCCGAAGGGTCCAAGGACCCAAAAAATGGGGTTTCAGGGCCCAAATGCTATAATATCAATGGTATTTGGACCCTAAAGCCCTATTATTTGGCTCCTCTACTAGGAAGATATTCCAAATAGTGGAAAGCTCCTTCGCGGATGATGGGCCAGGGCATAATCGCTGTGGTTTGCCAACAAGGAAGTACACGTTGAGTAAATCCTTACTCCGGGATGAGCCCCTTGAGCTTTGCTGAGGTGTAATTCTATGGGTTGTTCAAAAAATTATCGCCCCCTTTTGGATATAAGATGATATAGATTCTATCACGGCAGCTGATATTCAGGGATACCAAAATTCGACCTTAAATTTCGGAACTGCCCATACAACCTGCTGAGCATTGGACAGTCGGGAGCCCAGTCCAAATCCGGGCTCCTGGTTCAAGCAGACTGCTTCAGGAATCAGACCGCTAGATGTATTTTGTTGTCTCTATCAAGCTCTAGGGCACTTTAAGCCAATGCATGTCTTTGCATCCCCTGAAACTGTAGTGGCAAGGGATGGCAAGGGTGTGCTTTGAAGGAAAGAAACCTAGAGGCGTAGAGTACCAGGCTCTCAACTCCAAGCAGGCCAAGCTTACCTCGAGCACTTCGTCTAAAACCTCCCGAACAATATTAATAACCCCTACATAATCCCTATAATCCCTATAGTTTCCATTTTCTTTTCCATTGTTCCCTATATAGCCCCCACCCTGGAGAGGCCAGACCATGGGCCTGAAGATGGGATCGATCTACTCCAAGCAAATGATGTGATTCCTGAGACGGGAGGCTGATGCACCAAAAGACTTGTAGACGACCCCGGGCACCCTGCTAGTTTTGCGATTGTGGCTCTGGCTATGAACTCTGAATATAATTTTGCCAGAAGTCGTCAAACCCTAGGCTCGGATGTCTCTGCAGAGCCGTGGGAGAGTCTGGACGTGCAGCACGACCCCAAGCAGCCGAAGAGGCTGGCGCCGTTCCTGCCAGAAAAGCACCCCGCATGCTGGACCACATTCCTTAGGGGAAATAAACGGGCACTTGAAGTCCTGATCGCATCAGCTTCTTTGAGTCCTGGCAGCGGCTTGAAGTCAGACCGCTTGCTCAAACACCAGATATGCAAGACACCGAGTCTGGAGCTACAGTTCAAGATTACACAAGTCTATTCATATAGGCATTGCAAGCTTTCTGCTATCAGGATCTGAGACATCTCCTCGTAAATTCAACGGCTCGATCAGGCCTGCAGGATCCCTCAAAGCCTTAAGACTCAAAAGCAAGCCAAGGTCAACGGTGAAAACACACAACAAAAAAAAACTGTTCAGCCTTACGACGATCAAGTACACTCACCCGTCTACACTCTAAAAAGGCAAATAAAGGAAAGCCTGAAACTTTCAAGCAACGATCCTTAAGTTCGGCTTGTCTAAGAATCCTCGTTTTGTTCTTATGAACTATAAAGACCTGCAAACTACAGAAATCCCCGGAAAAGCCTGAAGCCTACCAAGCACAGCAAATCTTGCTGTTCCAGACTCATATTCAAGCCCAGGAAGATCCTACATGATCCCTACCATTCCCACATCTCAGGGTTTAGGGTTTAGGGGATTGGGACCCCAAAACTATCCTTACAATCACCTGCATTGTGGAGGTTGTCCCCAACAAGCCCTACATTTTTTCCTCTCGACCTTGCTGGCCTCTAGACTGTTCAGGGAGCTTCCCTTTGGACCCTTAGGGCTTGTACCCTTGGGTTTTGGGTCCCTAAACCATGGAATATGGCCCTCAATAAAAGTATTTGGGACCCAAAACTTAGGGGTACAAACATTAAGGGTACAAGCTTAAAGTCTTTGAACTGTAGACCTTGCAGACCCTAAAACATAAACCCTACAGTCGCTACCCTTAAGCCCCAAGGCGTAAAGACGCCTTGCTTCCATGTTCTTTTCCATTTAATTCTCCATAAGACCATTCTTAGCACTATTACTAGCAATTGTTAAGATCATAGACTCGACGTCCTTTGAGGCCCTAAACCCGAGACCCTGCGACCTTCTAGTCATGGCCGGGTCCTTGGCCTGCGGCGAGCGAGGGGCCATGGACTCTGCCAGCGCCTGGAAGGAATTCATGTGGGGGGTTTCCCAAAATTTGGGGTCTCTTGAAAAGGGTTATATAGGGGTCAAAATTAGGGGTACCTTTGGGGGGTCCCAATAACAAGGATGCTAATATTTGGGGGTCTATATTGGGCCTTCCCTATTTGTGGAAACAGGCTTTGCACCAATAAATTGCTCTACGCTTGGCTCTGTGTCTCCCCCATGAAAATACGGGGGGGATTCCCAAAATTACGGGTTCTTTTTTAGGGGGTCCCCAGAATAAGAATGATAGTATTTGGAAGGTCTATATTGGTGTCCCCCTGTCTAGGGAAACTACCGTTCTTGGTCTCTCAAAGTTGTGGTCTAGGTGCTGCCACATTGTCGTGCTGTATTTGGGAACGTTATTTTGAGAAATACAACCCCAACACCTCACACCCTAAACCCCCAAACCCCTCAACCCTAGACCCCAAACCCTAAACCTCGAAGACGGATCACTCCCGGGCCCGGCCTGGGACATATGGTGTTTTCGAGGCTTCGGCGGTCTCAGCGGCTGTAGCAAAACAGACCTGCAAAATATAGAGGCTTCCCAAAGTTATGGGTACCTTTTTCGGGGGTCCCCATAACCAGGATTATGCTGTTTACCACCGCATTTTCATAGGCATGCAAACATAAGGGTGCAGAAGTAATTTAGGATTTTTTTGTTTTTCTTGTTTTTGTGATTTTTTTTGTTCTTTGCTTGTTTTGATAGAAAGTCTCAGGCGAGAGCTTGATTTGGCAATCCAAATCAGGAAAAAATTCAGGCGAGAGCTCGTTTTTGCATTTCAAATGTGTGAAAGTCTCAGGCGACAGCTCGATTTTGGATTAAAAATGTGTGAAAGTCTCGGG